>OVAN01002596.1:178-32702 GCA_900406275.1 Anastatica hierochuntica
AAGCATCTCACTCCCACTATGGCTATTCTCTACAAGCTTTGTTGTAGGAATTGGATTCCCTCTGCAAACAGTACTACCATGACACAGATCAGGGCCAAGTTTATCTACATGCTGGTAAACTTTAAACGATTCAGCTTTGGGAGGCTCGTGTATGAGTAAATTCTGGAAGTGTCCAGGCATCCTGATCAGCTTGGACTTTGTTTGCCTTTTCCCAATCTCATCTTTTAGCTTCTTCGATTTCAGCGAGTTGTTCCTGTTTATCGCAAGAACAAAACCTCACCTGCACCACGGGTTGTCTCCCTGGATAAGAGTGCTCGTGACTCTGGTGGAGAACATGACCCTGCGCCTCTGTCATTGGCTTTTGATTTCAGAAATCTGAAAAGGATGATATATCAGATGAAAATGCACTTGAAAGGTAAGTTACTCTATCTTGGTGAGTCTATTTGCATTTTTCTCACACTGTTTTTGTATGATTATGCAACCAATCAGGGGGGAGAGTATGGTGTGTATGTCCGTGAAGATTCTGATGATAGCGCTTCCTCAGGCGATGCTATGGAGGATTCTCAGTGATGCTGTCTGATGGTGTGGCTTCTTGAGTTGGGTTGTTTGGTCTGTAGTCTGTCTATGAACTTTGGTGTGTTGTAACAGGATCATATGTGTCTTGTTTGGTCTACATAACTGATATTTTTCGTGTGTTTTCTTTTGTCTACATAACTGATGTTCTTTGTGTGTCAAAAAATTTTTAGTTTATGGTTGGTTCTATGGATATGTGTTACATACTAATCTTTGATTTTTGTGTGTGGTTTAGTATGAGTTGTCCTGTTTGAGTTGCCATCTAGACAGGTGTTTGAATTAACATAATCAAACAAAAAAGGGGAGATTGTGAGGGTTGGCTAGCAGCAAGAAGACTGATGACACAAAGAATGGTTGTGTGACACATATGTGACAAGGATGAATACGTGGATTTGATGTCTCAAGCTCGTGAGTATATGGAAAAATGGAAGATTTGCGTATCTTGGAAGATAGCTTCGAGATTCTCTAGGTCAAGTGAGGACATCTATTTAAGAAAAGGAAAAAGGGAGAGGCACGGTGTGCATTACGAGAGTGAGTTTTCGAGAGAAGAGATTTTGCCTTCTTAGACCATGATCATCGCAGGATGCTAAAGACAGTTTCTTAAAATAAAAAAGTATTAAAAATGATAAAATAAGAGAGAGAAGAAGGAAAAGCTTAAGAGACGTCTCTAAAAACTCTTATATAAAATACGTTTCTTGTTCAATTAATTATTTAAATATTATATAAGAACCCCACCGGGGTTCAGCGTTAATTATGCCCTTAGGGTTTGGGTGAAACATGTTGTTTTCTAGTTAGAAAGGGTTTAGATATTGGTCAGTGGTATTAGCAAAGAAAAGCTAATTACGTAAAACTGATCAAACAAAGACTTGTAAAAGTTTTGTTTGAGTGATATCTAATAAACATGTTTCGAGTGATTTCGAATTTTTAAATTTGATTTTAACGCATCTGTTCTAACAGTATACATTCGACTGACCAAGTTAATTTCATTTCTTTCCTCAGCACATATTTTTGCGATCAAATTTTAATATTTTCATTTTTAGTTGTAAAGATTTAATTATCTTTGGAACATAAAAAAATCTTGAAACTTAGGGGAGAAAAAGTAGAATATCTTCACAAAATATCAAAGAAAAAATTCATGTCATGTTTAAAAAAATTAAATCATCAAATTTTATGAATATATATCATTCACAGAAAGAAATCATATAGATATAATAAATAATATAATATTTTAATTAAGGAAATATTGAGTAATGTGAATTTGGTAAATGGGTTATAAATAGGAAGTTAAAAGACGACCGTTGGAGAAAATATTAAAAAAAGGGAAAAGGACCCACAAAGAAAGTGTTTTGAAATGAGCTGTCAAGTTACAGCTCCGACCAGTCTGTGTGTGTTTTATCTTTAACCCCAAAACTCTTTTTATTATAAAACCACTCTCTCTCTCTTCTCTCTCTCCTCACAATTCATTCTCTCTCTCTTACTTTCTTCTCCATTTCTCTCTCTCTTTTTCTTGAATTTCAGAAAGAAAAAAACAAGAAGATGGCTCAAGAGGAGGCACAAAAGTCTGTGGATGTTGTCGCGACGGAGAAACCAACGACCACCGTTAAGGAAGTGACGGAGAAAGAGGTGGCTCCTGCTTCGGAGAAGGCGGTTCCGGAGAAGGAGGAGAAAGTGACCACAGAGGCGGAGAAATCTACTCCGGTGAAGGAAGAAGAGAAAGTTGTTGCTGTTGAGAAGGTGATTGTTCCATCGGCTGAAGAAATTGAGAAGAAGGCACTTGAGGAGTTTAAGGAGCTTGTGAAGGAGGCTCTCAACAAACGTGAATTTACTTCTCCGGCGCCGGCTAAGGAAGAGAAAGCAGAGGAGAAGAAGCCGGCGGAGGAAACTAAAGGAGAAGAGAAAACAGAGGAAAAGAAGGAAGCAGAAGAAGAGAAACCGGCGGTTCCAGCACCGGAAGAAGCTAAGTCGGAGGAGAAATCGGAGATTCCGGCAGAGACCAAAACCGATGAGAAATCTGATGCACCGGAAGAGAAAGAAGCGGTGTCAGCCACCGTGACAACCGAGAAAACCTCCGGTGCTGAAGAAGACGGAACAAAAACAGTGGAAGCAATCGAAGAGTCAATCGTCTCTATCACTCCTCCAGAACCCACCGCAGACGTGGTAGAGACTGTCGCCGTCGCCGCCGAGCCGGAGCCATTGGAGCCAGAAGAAGTCTCGATCTACGGAGTTCCTCTTCTCCAAGACGAGAGATCCGACGTGATCCTCCTAAAGTTCCTCCGTGCAAGAGACTTCAAGGTCAAAGACGCCTTTACGATGCTTAAAAACACCGTCCAATGGCGAAAAGAAAACAAAATCGACGAGCTAATTGAAACCGAAGAAGCCGGAGAAGAAGCTAGCGAATTCGAGAAGATGGTGTTCGCTCACGGTGTAGACAAAGAAGGTCACGTTGTGATCTACAGCTCCTACGGCGAGTTTCAGAACAAAGAGCTTTTCTCCGACAAAGAAAAGCTGAACAAGTTCCTTAACTGGAGGATTCAATTACATGAGAAATGTGTTAGAGCTATTGATTTCAGCAACCCTGATGCGAAATCTTCGTTCGTTTTCGTCAGCGACTTCAGGAACGCTCCCGGACTCGGCAAAAGATCGTTGTGGCAATTCATTAGACGCGCAGTCAAGCAATTCGAAGACAATTATCCCGAATTTTCGGCTAGAGAGGTATAATAACCGTCACTCTTTTTAATCCACTTATTGTCAATTGATTTTGAGTTAGAATCCAGTCACACGGAAACTGGTGATTCTTCTTTAATCAACCACTCATTGTCAATTGGTTTTGAGTTAGAATCTAATCACGCAAAAACTTGGCGGTAATTCGTCTTTAATTTCCATTTTTTAAAATTTAACTTCGTTGCAGTTGTTCATCAATGTTCCATGGTGGTACATTCCTTACTACAAAACATTCGGATCTATCATCACATCGCCGAGGACAAGGAGCAAGATGGTACTTGCTGGTCCATCCAAATCTGCCGATACAATTTTCAAGTAACTAATCACACTAATTTACTTCATACTATCTCAAAATTCGAATATTTTCTTTCAATTTTTCTAAGGCTTGTTATGTTTGTTGAAAAATAGATACATAGCTCCTGAACAAGTCCCGGTTAAGTACGGCGGACTTAGTAAAGATATTCCTATAACCGCTGAGGACACCGTGACCGAAGCCGTTGTTAAACCATCAGCCAAATACACTATTGATTTGCCTGCTTCTGAGGTATATGCATTGATAATATATGTTCATATTGTATAGAAAATGTTGTTGTTGATTAGCAAGTTTAAGTGTTAATTTGTGTTGATAATGTTGCAGGCTTGTACACTTTCGTGGGAACTTAGAGTTTTGGGTGCAGATGTGAGCTATGGAGCTCAGTTTGAACCAACCACTGAGGGAAGCTATGTTGTGATTGTCTCTAAGAACCGAAAAATCGGGTTAACCGACGAACCGGTTATAACCGATTCTTTTAAGGTGGGTGAACCGGGAAAGATTGTGATCACAATAGATAACCAAACTTCCAAGAAGAAGAAAGTGCTCTACAGGTCCAAAACTCAACCAAAGTCTGATCTTTGAAATTTTAAAATCCGACCATGTGTTACATTTGGTGAAACCAAAATTGAAGGAAGAAGATGAATGATTTATTTTGTTATTTGGAGGAAACATAATTTTAATTATTTAATTTACTTTGTTATTTGATATGTAATTTTGAAATCTCATAAGATGGTTTGTATTTTGCTTGAGGGTGTTTTGAGTATTGGGGGGTTGTTTTGTGTGTTTGAGAATATGTGATAAATGTTGAAAAGCAAAAAGAAAAAAAAACACTTTGTTCCATTATTTAACCTTTTACTTTTTTTATTTTAGTATGCAAAAAGAAAAAAAAACACTTTGTTCCGTTATTTAACCTTTTACTTTTTTATTTTTAGTATATAGTTTTGTGTTATTTATTAAGGTTACTATGTAGATACAACCTTCTAAGATTTTTTCGTTTAAGAGCATCATTATTGGTAGGACATAAGTTGTCTTTAACTTCTTTTTTTTTAAGACGAACCATTCACGGACCGCCACGTGTTAGTGGAGCCCTGTAAACAGTACAAGGACAAGTTTAATTTGTTTCTTAATTAAGAACATTTCATCTTGGTTTTATAGTTTTTGTGGATCCCTTATCCTTAAAGACATCTTAAGGACAAAGATAATCTTGCTCTAAAACTTTAGTCTCTTACTAAAAAACTTTATCTCTTTCTTTTAAATTTTATTAATATTTTGGAAGAAAGATTCTAATGTATCCAAATACCATCCTCTATGTAGTTTAAAAGAGACGTGTGAAGACTAGTTGTTGTTATATCAAATATTGGTAGACAGATATGAACATAAATGTGAGAAAGGTCTCTCTTTATATAATCAATGGAAATGGATAACATTGAATGAGACATCAAGGACGATAAGAAATGATAATGTTTGTTGAAATTTATCGACTAATATAATTCGTGGATAAGAGACCAAATCAAAGCACACATTATTATATTTGACATTAAGAGAAAAAAAAAGTATACTTAGTTATATTAATATTTCCATACTATTCAATCAAGGAGTTGGATTAATTTAAGTTTAGTGAGTTTTTAGATGATTTTAGTTACTCGAGAAAATTATTGTGATTTATCATTAAAGTTTTCTACTTTTACTTCTAAAATCATAGGATTTTTTTCGTCAAACTTAAAACCATAGGATTATATCTTTCTATTTGTAACAAAAAAATCCACCAAATCATATAATAGCAGTGGATTTTAAAAGAATTTTAATTTTTTTTGTTTCAATAGCAGAGAATTTTTCAATTTAATATAAACTCTTTCGAATTTTTGATTGAATACATCAACGTATAGATTATACTCTTGCGAGTGTTATTTAAAAAAAAATTAAACACATATCAATAGGTCGGATTAAAATGAAAATATAATGTTTAAAGTTGTGTCCAAATTATTAAAAGGATTAGAACATCCTTTACCAAATTAAAATCATGATTGTTTGTGGTTTTTCAAATGTTTTTAGATTTTGGTTTTTGGTTTCCAGTTTTCAGTTTTTAGGTTTAGATTTTGGAAATGAGATTCTAGTGTAAAAATCTATAAAAGCTAGTTTTTGGTTTTTGAGAAGAAATAATGAGAATCCAACAAAAACTAGTTTTCGGTTTTTTAAGGAAAACTTAAAATCTAAAAACATGATTGGAAGATTTAAGTGAAAAAATTGTTTTTAAATCTTGAAAAAACCAATTTTTTAAAAAATTTGATTGGAAAATCAATTGGTTTCTTACAATCAAAAACTAGTTTATAAACTACTTAACAATCAAGGTCTAAATATCCATAATTTGCTTCGGAGCTGATGTGGATATTTTAGAGATGCATATTAATGATGGTTATGGCCTACTCATAAATCAAATAAGTCTAAAGTAAAATTAAGTCTAATCCGCATGATTATCAGAATAATAATTTAATACATCTAAATAATTACGGCCCTTGCCATGATGATCAAAACAAATCTTTTCATCCTAAATAATAATAGGACTATGTATACATGTCATTGTCCATTTGTCCTTTAGTTTTATCTTCATCAATTTACGTCATTCACTTTGAAAGTCATAGTAATATACTCATATTTGAAAATCAGTTGAGAAAGCACAAAATGAGATGGTAATAATAGAACTTAACAAACATTCTAAATCGAATTTTATGCTAATTTCAAACTTTAATTTCCATTAATATTCATAGTGCATGAAAAGAAAATGTAACATCCCCAATCGTCTTCCCGTGTGTTTTGACGTCTTTTTCTGAACACGCAGATCTACCTTGTCCAACGACCGAGATTGTTAACTAGAAAATGCTTTAAAAAGTTTATTTATTGTCCATGCAATTACCATGCGATCTTTTTCCGTGTTTTGTCTTCATTCGCACGAATACGAAAATTGCTTCCCGAAATATCACTCATCCTAGTATTGATCTAGCACAAACATGCTTAACTATGGAGTTTTCTCATGATGTATAACCGAAAAGATAAATACACTAATCAATTATTTTAATATCTTCCCACCACACCATTTAGTCTCTATAAACTGAGGTCTCACAAAAAGTGCATCTACTAATCATAAATGTCCAAATTCTCTAAAAAATCGTAACTCCAGCCTAGAATGAATTCGAAATAAATCTGGACATTTTAAAATAATCCACCAAGAATATTGAAAAATTAATCTAATACAGAGTGTCAACTTAAAAGCATCTAAAGTTGAGTTTTTTTTTGGTTTAAAGTACAAATCATGAATTTGTAATGGTTGTATAGTTGAATAAGATGTAAGAAAAAAATAGATGTATACTTATGGAAGTGATCATAATGTCTGGTCCGGAGACAGTTCGAAGTTTATAAGAAAAATGTATAAACAATCAAACAAAAGTACATGCGTGGACCGACACAAAACAAACAGCCATGAATGAAATTTGATCACATTCACTACTAGACATTGTCCTCGCATGTGCTTCTTCATCAATTCCTCATTTCATTTGCTTTTTGCTTTCCTTATTTAATTCACAAAGGAAAAAAAAGTCTCACTTTCACACAATTGAATTACACAATAATTGTGGTTGATTGATTACTTCACTTCCATAAGTAGAGAGTTATGTGTTATAGATATATTTGATGTGTGTGTAAGTGTGAATGTGTTTGTAACTATACATAGGTTTTATAAATTCGCTTGTTGGAGAGATTTTATTGTTAGCTATGGTAGATGGTAAGTGATAAACCGATTAACATGTAGTGTCGGTTCCACATTTTCGAATTTTTCATAATGCTCTAGGATCATTCAAAATTTGTATTCATATTATTTACATAAATTTTCATAGTGTCTTATACACAATTAAAATTATCGTTTAAAATCGTGATATCTAAGCGAGTTGTTCTTTTGTCTATGCTTACAGGGGACCCGAAGAATCGAATCGAACTCGAACCCGAAAATTTGAAATATCCGAACAGATCTTGATCTTAATATCCGAAAGAACCGGAAACGAACCCAAACATAATCGGGAATCAAATTAGTACTCGAAATACTCGAAAGCTAATTATATATACAGAATATTATTTATATTTATATATCTCTAATATAAATAATCAAAATTATAGTTTTACTTATAAAATATCATTTGTTTTTTAAAAATATTTCAAGTATTTTGAGTAATTTTGAACATTTCCAATAAATACATGTTTCGAATCATTCTATTTTTACCTCGATGTATAACAAGTATCTTGTTTGGAGAACATTTCTAAACCAATAAAAGAAAGTTTCAAAATAGAAGAATATTGAGTACTTTTTAGTATTTTATTCTATTACTTTTAGATATTTTCGACTACTTCAGATACTTCAGATATTTTTTGAGTACTTTGTTTATTTAAAAATAACCTAACTACTAGAATCGAAAATACTCGAATAAGTCTCGGATATATTTCAGTTCCACAGAATTCAAAATATACTGAATGGATCTTCGACCTCAGAACAAAAATACTGGAACCCGATATACCCGGCCCGAACACAATCCGAATACTAATATGCCCAAACCTACTCATAACACGGTCGTTTCATCTTTGTCGTCAATAGTCGTTGAACTCAAGGGAACAACAAAAAGGAATCAGAAGGGTTAGTTGTTGATATTTTGTTGCCAACACCAGTGAAACAAACGGATCTTAGGCATACAAATCAAGTTAGAGTAAGAATTACTTATGAGTATTACAATTTTTCATACTTATTATGGCTATGAATGGTGAGGTAAAGAAAAAGATAGGCAGGGGCAGTTGAACTGCTTGTCTTGCACTATCATCATCATTTTCACAAAAATGTTATTTATGTGGGCGACAATGTAAAGCAAAATTCTAAAGTATGATGAGGTTCAATTTTTTCTGGACATGTTTTAGTGAACCATACACCAACCTCCAAATTATAGAGCTATTTAATGCGGTTCACATTTTCTTAAAACATTTGAAAAAAACATAATCAATTCTATTGAGTAAGATAATTTTTTTATCGTCTAAATTATTACTACTCCTATTACAAATTTTGAGAAACAAATAAAAATTTTGTGGAAGTTCCTTTGGTCCAGTGGTTGACCAATGGTTAACTAATGTTTCTACACCGGGAGACAGAAGGTCAAAGGATCAAAATTCATCGCAGATTATTGAAGACATGCTTATAAGAAATCTTCAACGTAGTGCAAGTGAGGACTGCATATGAAACGAAAAGATTTGTCCGATGAAATATTGTCTTTGTAGACAATCTTATTCAAAAAAGTATTCAGAGCATCCAAAATATTAATTAGAACAACATATAATCAAATTTTGATTAGTATTTTATCTACATCACATTTAATATAATAGGATAATGTACTCACCTTAATAAAAACATTAAGAATGTTTCATATGACATAAATTTAAAAATTGACGCTTTGGAATATATAAAACTCACATTGCTGCAAAAATCATCCGGATATATACTGTAAATTATATATTTTGATTAAAATTAATAGTTTATAGTTTTATTTATTAAAAAATTGTCCAATTTTCAAATTGCATATGTTTTGAAGGAATCTTTTTTTTTTTGGTTTCAGGGATTTCAAAAAAAAAAAAATTGGGGTGTTTTTACAAAATGCCCCCATCATGAGGAAACAAAAAAAAAGTACCAAAAAAATAGAGGTAAAATAAGTATTTTGTTTTTTGGAAGTTAAAAATTTAAATAATATTTTTTTTATGTATATGCACCTAATTAACTCAACCATAATTGGCATTTGAATGATGCAATGCAACAACCAATAAGTTTTGGGTAAAACAATAGACAATTTGAAGATCTTCTACCCACTCCAGTCTCCAGACAACAACATATGTCTAGATGTTGTTACAAAGTGTAAATCAACATATTCTCTTTCATTTTAATTTCAATTGAGCGTTATATAATAAACTTATTATGATTTACTATTGTTGTATGTTGCACAAAATCTCCTGTATACAGTTCTGTAATATCTCAGTTTATAGAGAAATACATAAACATACACAACCAACAAAACGGTTGAAATTTAAAAGATTTTTATAATGAAAATTTATTTCAGAAGTAAGGTAAAATATATTATTCTCCCCCAAATGATTACAACAGCAATATATGATATGATAAAGCACACACTCTCACATATACAAAACACACATAAAGACATAATCTCACTTCTGTTTTAAAAGGAAAACAAGAGTCCATAAACAACAATTTTTAGTAAAGTTTAAATCAGAGAGGTTTGACATTGAACCTGTAAACAAGCTTCTTCTTCTTAGAAGTTGGGTTGTCTACTGTGAGTAAAACCTTACCAAGCTCATTCACTTTGAAGCTCTGCGTTAAAACCGGTTCATCGGATGGTTTCATCTTCCTCGGTTTTTGTATAACTACCGTATAAGCATCTTTCTCTTCCGGCACAAACTCTGCCTTGTAGCTCACTTCCCATCCAATCACCCTTACCTCCCACACAATCTCACATTTCTGCATAGCATCATGACTCAAAGACGTTGGTACAATGTTTTGAAAACCGGATACTATAGTAACGAGGATATGTTAGAGTGTATATGCACTAACCTCATAGATTATGATCTCAACGGTTTGCTTTGTTCCCGGCTTAACGGTGATTTCTGAGGCAGGATCATCCAAGGAGAAGTTTGGATTGCAATCACAAGGATCTACACTCAATCCTCCATATTGCACCGGCACTTGTTCGGGCGAAATGTATCTATAGTCCACATTTTCTCAAACATGAGTCGGAAAATCTTATTCATAACTAAACAAACAAGCGAAATCACAAGAAATCTTTCAAACAAACTTACTTGAAAAGAGTTTCAGCCGATTTTGATGGACCAGCAAACACAAGCTTGCTCTTTGATCGCGGTGTCATAAACGGACCAATCACAGTGTAAAACACAACATACCACCAAGGCACATTGATAAATGCCTGAAAAATATAATTGATCAACAGAACATTTCAAACTTAGTTTTTCGATCTTTCCAAGTTTTGATCACGAAACAAGGCAGACATAACTGTTAAGTTCCATGGACTTCCAACTTAGAACCAATTGGCGATAAATGGATTGGCTCGTGTTCCTAAATATCTCTTTCAACTTCCGATTTAGGATATTTATCCCTAATAATAACATGCTTCCATCTAAACATATTCAAAACCATACTAAGTTAATCAATGTGATGCACCTGTTTAAAGACAAACTCCGGATAATTGTCCTGAAGCAACTCAACAGCTTGCTTCGTCGCCGATCTAAGCTCTTTCTTCCCCAATCCCGGAGAGTTTTTCATATCGTTAATCTGAAAAATGGTCGATACTCCACCAGAGTTAAAATCTAACTTCCTTATACTCTTCTCCAAGAACCGAATCCTCGACCTCAAGAAATTTTTCCTCTTTTCCTCATCCGAAAACGTTTTGTTGTAAAGCTCTTTGTTCTGAAACTCGCCGTAGACATTGTAACAAACCGGATGTCCTTCTCTATCGTGTCCGTGCATAAACACGACTTTATCAAGATCATCCACATGGTCTTCTTCGACTAGTTCGTCGATTTTGAACTCTTTTCTCCATTTGATAGTGTTCTTGATCATAGTCAAAGAATCTTTCACTTTGAAATCTCTAGCTCGTAGGAACTTCATTAAAACGACGTCGCTTCTATCGTCTTTGAGTAATGGAACTCCCCAAATCGTGACTTCCTCTGGTGTGTTGTTGTCTTCTTCGGGTTTAGTGGTTGAACCGAATTGGTGATTTTCAAGAGCTTCTTGAACAAGATGCTTAAGTTCATCGAGAGATTTCTTCTCGGACTCCGATAGATCGGAGATTTTGCTGCTTTCTTCTTTAAAAGAACCAAGATTCTGTGGGATTCTCTCTTTCTCTGACGTTTCGTCTCCAAGCTCCTTCTTTTCGGTAGATGCAGTCTCTGTTTCCGTAACTTTCGGTGGTTGATTCTCTTCCGGCGTTAACTCCGGCTGAGCAACGGCGGTTTCTTCCACCGGCATAGGCTTAGTTTCCGTCGGTTCTGGTGGATTGGTTTCAGCTGGAGTTTCTGATTCTTTTGACAAGACTTCTTGAGTAGACTTCGTTTCTTCCGCCGGAGCAGTGAAGCCGGACGGTGGTTGATTCGATTCCTCCGCCATTGTTTACTTTGCCGTCTTAGTTCTGTGAAATATTTTGGGTTTATACAAATGTTCAGACAAAAGTGATTTTGAACCGGTTTCTTTTGCTGTCGTCAGCTTAAAAACATTTTTCATGCTCAAAAACACAATTTTGAAAAAAAAATTAATTAATTTTCTTAGTTTAGCATCAATTCCAAATTAAATATTTCTGAAAATTTAGTGTGTGACAAAGAAAAAAACAATCTGGAAATAGGAATCCAATGATGATAATTGAGGAATATCCACGTGAAACTTCACATTTTTTTGGTACTATATTCGTTTGTTTTTCTACTAACTTTTTTTGTTTTCTGACATCCTGACTCTCTTTCACTGCTCCACGTATCTAACTCTGTAAAATTTCTAATTTTGTCTCCGTTAAAAATTCCAAATTAATAATATTTCCAAATATTTTTTAAAAAGCAAACAAATTTGAGATGTAATACCCGATTTTTTTAAAACATTTCCAAATGTTATAATCTTGTAGATGTAAAAAGTACTCTTTTTGTTTTAATGTAAATGAAGTTTAAGATTTTTACGCACAAATTAAAAAAATACAAAATTTAATAAAAGTTTTCTTGTTTACATAAAATTATCATTAAAAAAAAATAATACAACCAATGATAAATCATATATTAAAATAAAAATGGTTATTTTCAATAAAAAAAATTAATTAGTTTTGTATTGAAAAGTAAGAATATGACTTAATATGAAACAAATTTTTGTGGTTAAAACATCAATTAATTTGTAGCAAGGGAATATGTATAATGTATCTTCGGGTTATTTTTTAGCATGTAGTACAAATGGCAAATTGTTTTAAACGGTGTAACCACTGGCCCATTGTTTTTCTCAAACTATGACAAGTTTTATATAAACTCATCATATAAAAAATATATACAACTTTTAATTTTATTAATTTAAAAAGATACTAATTTGTGGTTTAAAAATTATAAAAAAAAAATCATATTGATTTATCATGCTATTAATTTATTAAATTTTTTATAGAAGTTAAATTCATTCAAGAGGCCCAATAGTTTCAGCTATAGTGAAGCCTAAGTCTAAATGAGCCCAATTTTGAAGCCCACGTGTCTTGTCTGCACAACAAACACCCTTTTAGATCAAGCAAAGCCGAGAAAAGGAATCACGACGAACAACGGGAAGACGAAAACTCGAAGGATCATCCAATCGGAGAGAGAAAGCAATCCATTTCGTGAAAATGGCAGAGAGAAAGGATACTGTGCCACCGGACTACGACGTGAACGCTAAGTGGGACGCATGTCTCGATCTCACGACTCGCCGTTTCGTTTACTCCTCTCTCGGCGGCGCCTTCGCCGGTCTTCTCTTCTTCAGTTCAGTGTTTCAATCTCTCTCTCTCTCTATCCACTTTGGTTCTTTTCGTTTTAATGGCGTTATCTGTTCTCTGAGAACTTGTAGTTGTTTGCAGATAGATACGTAGACTGATTTTAGGTTTCTTAGAATGAATTTGGAATGACACGATGAATTAGGGTTTTTTTCTTCGATTCGAATCATAGATTGTGCGTATTCTGAATCGAGATTTCGATGTTATAATAGGGAGTCCTGTTACAAGATGGGCATCGATTGCTTTTGGTGCTGGACTCGGTATTGGCTCTGCGTACTCAGATTGCTCTCGTGCTTTCGATTCACCTTCTTCTTCTTCGTCTTCGTCTCCAGCCAATTTTGTAGCTCCCAAGACTACAGAGGCTTCTGTACCTCAGGTTAGTTGGAACTTTCTTTTGTCAAATCGGGGGATCGAATTCATTAGTTTGGTAACAAAATCAATATTGGTAGATAAAAATGTTAGAGAGATTGTTGAGGTTATGATGGTTTTAGAGTGCATCTGAAAGATGCAAGAACCAACATCTTTGCCTTTGATTGTTGAGCGTCAGGTCGTTTAAACTTTGTAATTTGGTATCGGTGATTCCACATTCCGAGCATCGTCTTAGTTAGTGTTGTGTTTGCCTAATTGAAGTACAAATACATGCTTCTTTATGTCATAGGCATTACTATTGACCTAAGAATGAGTATAATATAGTGATAATGGTACTTACAAGGTTGAAAGTAGATGTCTCTTTTGCAGCTTCCATTGTCAATGCCCACGAATTTGTAATATGTGATAGAGTAGAATAACACAAATGAGCAGCACATTGTTCTTGAATCGCAAATGCGGGTCCTGAGATTCCTCCGCATATTCGAGCCTATTAAACATATGTGAACGTAGGACAATCATAATGTTCAATCTTTTTTTATTGTTGCAGGCTGCAGACGAGTAGACAAACTCGAGAAAGCGGAAGTAAGCAAACCCTTGCGGAGTTCGGGGGGATTGAGTAAAATGAGCCATTACGCAGTTATTGTTTGAATTTCTTTCTTAAACCTTCAAGAACAACAAGTCTTTTGAGATAATCTCAAATTCAAAAAACCTTTTGTTTGTGTTCTCTCAGTGGTTTTGAACACTGAATTCAAAAATGTTTTAACAGTCACACAAAATCGAATCCCATAAAGTAGTTCAATAAAACCTTAAATCAAATATTATGGTAAGTTGCGTACGATGTCGTATCACGTTGAAAATTTTCAAACCGGGAATAACCGAACCGATCCAATACAAATAAAGAAAATACAAACCGAACCGGTCCAAGTTCCGATGGACCGCCACGACAATCACCACCGACTCGTAATCTTTCAAACGTAAGAAAATTTCAGAAACGTCATCGGAAGGCGAACGAAGAGGAGGAGGAGAAGAAGAAGAAGAAATCGATCGGAAAATGAATACGCCGCCGGAGAACGATCTTTGTTCAATATGCCATTCTCACTTCACCGCTCCTTGCCAAGCTAATTGCTCCCACTGGTTCTGCGGTCATCTCTCTCTCTCCTTTTTAAGTTTCCTTCTTCAATCATTGAATCAATCATCGCATATGGATTCGTTTTATTGGTGTTCCCTTTCGCATGAACTTTATTGCTCACGAAGCTCTCTCTCTCCGATCGGCTTCTCAAATGGCAGAGTTTTGGGAATGAAATGATCTTCTCTTAGCTTCCCTCTTTGTTTTGTTTGACTTTTTTCTTCTTAGACATTTGATTTTGTTTGGATATGTGAGGTTTCCTGAATCTGAAAATTTCCAGAACTTTGAACATACTTGTTTCTGAAGATATCACAACCAAATTACACATTCTTGTATTGATTTGAGTCAGTAGATTCAGAGTCAGTGACCTTTTCATCTTCTATGGATTGTTTTGTGTGTTCTGCATTTCAACAAGTTGAGTATGAGGTTTGCATTATGGATTATTCGTCTCTTTCAACTCTTATTTGATCATTTTCTTTTGTCTTAGGAAATTGCATAATGCTTGTGTGGAGGCATGGGTCTACATTACAGCCTTGCAAATGCCCTTTGTGCCGTCGTCCAATTAGTTTGCTAGTTCCTTCAGAGGACACAATCAGAGACCGTAATGACTGTACAGTTGCTGAGGTTCTTGGTAATCTTGAAACGTACAACCGACTCTTTGGCGGTCGGTCAAGTAGTTTAGTTCAGGTATATGCTCCATCTCTGTATTTCGAATCTGCGTGTTTTGTCTTGGTGGAAAAATGTTTTTGTTTTTTAGAGATAAATAAGAATGGCGGTTAACTAGAAAAATCTTGAGTTTGTATGTCAAAAATCTCATACGAAACTTCTTTTTCTCTTGGCAGAGGATGCAAGACCTTCCCTTCTTACTCCGCAGGTTATTGCGTGAAATGATGGATCCACAAAGAACCCTTCCACTTGTCATTAGGGCTCGGGTTTATATCGCAGTTAAGTTCGACATATTTCATAAATTTGATTCTCTTTATTAACAAGGATTAGTTATGTTTTTCGTTGTTACGCTGGGGCTGACGCAGTTTCTTTGCATTGGATTCAGATGATTCTCAGTGCTGTTTACATAATCAGTCCAATAGATATCATTCCGGAAGGTGATTCTTCGTTTTATGTTTATGAATCAATTTTATTTCGCTGTCTTCTCACATATCTTTTCTTTTAACTTTTATTTTCTCGTAGGAGTTCTGGGGATAGTTGGTTTGCTTGACGATTTACTCATAGCCCTGATTTGTTTCCTCCACGTTGCTGCTCTGTACCGCTCGGTTCTCTATTTCCGTCACGCCGGTTCGTGATTCAATGAATGTTTTTTTGACATTATAAGTCACAGTTGATGAACAAGAGATGTGCTTACCTTTTTCTTTATGTCTTTGTTCATTTCCCTTTATAAAAATTACACAATTGGTGTGTTTTGATGAAGGAAACTGATATTGAGTGACAATATTACACGTAAATGCGATCTCATCAATTGACGAATTCGATTCCAGTGAGAGGAAGACCTTCATGCAACTGACGGGCGACTTCTCCGACAACCTGCATTTTACAACGGTAGAGTTCTTAATTCCTTTCAGAAAAAATGCAGTATATAGTAAAAGACTGTTTCTTCGCCGGATAGTTTACCTTGGCCATGGACCTATACGAATACTCAGTAACACCAGCGACGTGAGGGGTAATAATAACGTTTTTGAACTTCAGAATCGGATCGTTTGGATCAAATGGTTCAGACCACGCCACGTCAGTCCCAAGACCTCCTAGATGACCGGACTCCAGATTCTGATAAGCTGCTTCGTAGTTAACCAGGCCGCCTCGTGAAATATTTACAAGTAGAGCACCCTGAAACCAGACATATCACCAGTCCTCAGCCACCACAATCTGGACCAACTCAGTTATTTCATATATAAATCGCCGGATTAAATCACCTTTTTCATTGAAGATATGAACTTCTTGTTCACGATTTCGGCCTGGAAAGTTGCAAACAAAAGCGATAAATAGCATAAGCAGGTATTTAACATACTGGCAGACGGGTTTTCGCCATATATCTTCAAGTGCTTGATCACTTTATATGATGAAGAAGAAGTTGAAACATTACCGTTTCTTTGTTCATCCTCAGACAAACGGCAACTATATCAGCTTTGCTCGCGAATGTGTAAATGTCTTCATGGCTACCTTTCTCATCCACTAGACTCGCTGAAGATATAAGTCAAGAAATTATTACATCTCGGGACAGGATTTTGAAGACAAAGAGAGGAGTTAAACAGAGAACCCGTACAGTCTGAGTCGATAATACCAGCAGGCCAGCTTCTTTTTGTCGCTATTACTCTCGACCCAAATGGCTTCAACCGTTTCGCTAGCTCTGTTCCAATGTTTCCATACCCCAAGATGAATACCTTTACCATAGAAAGAAAAATACAACCATGGTACGGGACACAAACCAAAGATATAAAATGAGATCTAAGATCACATACTGAGACTCACAGTTTTACCAAGAAGCGTGTCGCCGGTTGGTTGTCCCAGTAGTCTGCTTTGCACGGAAATCTGCATTTCGCTCTGTAACAAAATCACATGTCATATAACTACAAAAGGAATATCAGAACAAGCAGTTTACCTAGGAGATTTAAAAGGTATAGTGGGTATACTAATGTAACCATACAAAGACCAAAGTCGAAATTTCGTACGCCACCTGTTTCTTAAGAAGGCCAAGCATTAGATATATAGCCATCTCAGCGCACGACGCTGCGTTTCCAGTACCTTCACTAGGAATTCTAGCGACTTTGATCCCATGTTTAGTAGCAGCATCAATATCAACACCTTTGCAGGTAAATTACATCGAAAAAATGTAAGTAAGCAACCGCTTTTTATAGTACATTCATGAAAGTAAACGAATGCTCTCTCAAAGACCTTCAAGACCAACTCCGTACTGCATAATAAGCTTCATCTTGCTCGCACGAGATATAACATTTGAATCCAACCGCATCGACATAACCACACATATATGATAGTTCTTTATAACCTCAGGAACATCATGGAAATGGACTCCGTTGACCTATGTGATCAAATCAAATACCAAAATAATAACTGATCTAGGAGTTTCTGAGCCGAGGCTGTACATGATAAATCCCAAGCCCCGAACCCAGGACCGGGGATGGAGTGTGTTTTATGGTCATTATTTTTACCTCGATAAAAGAGTAAGGAGAGCAGTATTGTCTAGTGAAATTGTAGGAATCAGGAAAGTAAGGACCGCAAAACAGAACACGAGTTACTTCAATGTCATCATCTTTATCAACCATTGTCTTAGGCTTAACCAATTTACTTTGTCTAACAGACAATCAAAAACACAACAAAATCCAATTTCATTAAAATTAACAATAGCGCGAGAGCCATAAAAACTACAGATGATGATTCTATTACTGAAATTCATCAGAATCTCAGACATAGATCTTATCGAAAATTTCTCTCAAAGTGAAGGAGTAAAGAAACTAAAGAACAGAGGAAGAAGTTTTGTCTGATTTTGACCTGGAGATTGAGCGAGGTTGGAGAGAGTAGAAGAGAGAAGAGACAGTGGACTTTGTGTTTCGAAACGC
Source organism: Anastatica hierochuntica (assembly GCA_900406275.1). NCBI lineage: Eukaryota > Viridiplantae > Streptophyta > Magnoliopsida > Brassicales > Brassicaceae > Anastatica > Anastatica hierochuntica. Next base: position 18,455 of record OVAN01002596.1, read on the forward strand.
AGCTTTTGCGACATATGTACATAGTTTCGTCGTCATCATGATTCGGATCACGTTTTGCAACTGTTGTTTTATGCGTCTTAGAGCACCAACACTCATAGTGGGTATCTTAATTTTATATTATTATTATTTTGTCAAATTAGAAAAAACAAAACAAAACAAATTAATGTATCAATCGTGAGCCGCCACGTGTCGTGTGGCCCGCGTACTGTACATAAACCTCAATAAGAATTGGTTCTTAATTAAGATGTTTTAGCAATTGGTTCTTAACTATTTGCCTATGATTTTGTGCTAAAAACCCCTTTAAATACTCAATTGGAGATGCTCTTACTTTGTTTTCAAACTTTTTATAATTTCATAATTTTCCCCTATGAGTAGTTTATTACAATTTAGCCCCTGATTTTATAATAGTTATGTACAACCCTATTTTGAGACCAATCGGAATTAATTGTAGGGGAACTTCTATAAAAATAAATCAATTTAATTTTTATTACCATTTAAAATACATCAATTTTCTATATTTTCATAATACTACACTACCTATTTTATTTTTTTCAAATAACTGTCCCGCCATTGTAATTTTTATTTTTATTGCAACTATTTTTAATTGTAGACTGCTGTTAATTAATCCTAATATATCATTCCAACAGGAATCAAATAAGCAGTACACTAGAATCAACCCTATATGTTAAACTAAGTCCTATTAGAGATAAATATCTCACCGTGCTTGAAAAAGATCTTAAAAAATATATAACGAACTCATCAACTTATCACCAATTGATTTAAAATTGAAAATCCATGTAATTTAACAGGATATCAAAGTCTGATCCATGTAGTCTATAACTGGAGCCATTCGTTCTGACGCATAATTGATAGTTGTATGAAAAGATCCGCAACCAAGAGAACTATTATCTCGACCGAGTTTATTAGAGATAAATATCCTCATCGATAGCCAATACTCGTCTCCGGCCTACATCGTTGGATCACTGTTCCAAGACTCGTTTTCTGGCCTACATTCATTAAAAGTATTTTCCACTCAAATAAACAACTTACTCCTCGTTGTGTTTTGTATCAGGTGTTGAAGAATTGATTTTTCTCATTTTTTTTGTAAATAAACCACAGAGAAACAAAAAACGGAACTTCGTATACGTTCCATAACATTAATAAAATTGAAAGTGAAAGATTCATTCAAGTATGAAAAAAATCAAATATGTACATAAGACTTCACCAGTATATAACCAATTTACACAACTTGGTCTACAAAGGGCTAGCTTGGCTGCTCCGAAGATGATCCGACGAACGTTCACCAACATTGTTCTTCCCAGTAAACAACCGATCAAACGGTGATCTCATCGCTAGTAGCAAACTCTTAGGTGTGCCTGCACGCACCTGATCACCACCTCCACCACATGGAGATGTTATGATCGAACCAGTCCGGTACGGAGGAGTTATTGAGAATGGTCTACGGTCTAACCGGCCATCTTGATCAAACCGTTCATAGTAGAAATAGTTTCTATCACTCTCTAAATCTCCGGTTCTGTATCCTCTCGCTGAACACATCACCTGAGGTAATTCCACGTGGCCTTTTGAAAGGCTAGGATTCATGAGCTTATTGTGAATATCTTGCGGTAACCGAAGCGTAAACCGGTCGAGATTCTCCGCATTTCGACCGGTCCAATCAGAATTGGTGAAAATCCCGGCTAAGTTCCACCCGGTTGACATAGACCTACGTGGCATACTCTGGTTACAAGTCAACGCAACTGAATCAATCAACCTCGCATCAGGAGAAGCCAAAACCGGAACCCGATCACCGGGACCTTCGTCGGCTAAACCGGGTATCTGAATAGAGACTACAGATTCACCCGGTACAGGTACGAGATTGGCGCGACAGAGTGGACACGTGGCGTGAGAACGTAGCCAAGCGTCTATACAACCAGGATGGAACACGTGGCAGCATTTAGGTATTAAACGCAGCGTTTCATCGTCCTCGAACTCGTTTAAACAAACAGGACACTCGAGCGCTTCTTTGCTACCGATCCTAAGCGTTTTCACGGTCGAGTATCGGAACGTAGGAAAAGTCTCGATGACAGACGCGTCGAGTCCACGCGGCTGCTGACGGCCGAGGGAAAGCCAGTTCCCTCCGCCGTCCGCAGGGAGGTGTCTTTGGTTCCTCCCCATGACTTGCTCGAGACACCTACGGATGTAGACCGAGAAAAACCCGAGAGCGAAGAAAACGCTCACGAGGACGATCATGAGTATAGCCATGGTTGGATCGAACCGAGAACTTTCTCCATACGTATCTGAACCGTTGTGACTGTCTTGAGCCGAAGCGTGGCTGGAGAAGAGGAGAAAGAGGAATAGTTTTAGGACCGAACCATGATGATCACTACCGTTAGGGTTCATGAGGACAAAGCTTTGGTGTGTTTGGCTCTCCGGTCCATGCAATAATCCTATATGTTTTTTTTTGTTTAAAGAAGATGATATGATTAGATCATAAGAAGAAAAGAAAAATTAAGAAACACTCCAATTTGAGGTTGCTCAATGTTTTAGAGATCTAGAGAGGCCCTTGTGGTTTGGTAGGTTGACTTTGAAGTTTGAACAATGGCACTATTTTTTAAAAGAGGTTGCATAATAACTAATTAATATGTTAGATATAGTAGCCATATAGGATATGACAATTTTTCTATAAAAATATATAATATGATTGTGAAGTTTCCATCAAGAAGTTGAGTTGTATTTATCAATTATCAATGAAGCAATCGGTTAGTGTAAATAACACCAACATTTCTTATTGTTTAATTGGCTCTATAGTTGTCCATATTCTAATTACATCTTTTACTTGTCTTTCTTTCACATATTAACATCTTTTTGAAAACGAAGAAATATGGGAGAAAAAATTTTTCAACGAATAATTACTATTGTTATTACAACCTTTGAAAAACAATTACGAACGGTCTTTGCTTGCATCAAGCTGAAAATTTTCTGATTTCTTAATGTAAAAGCATTAATTAACTTTTAGTCAACCATTGGATTAATGAGGCTTCCACATTTGAGAGAAATTTAAACTCATATATTCGAATTTTCATATAAAAAGTTTCGAATTTAAATTTTAAAATCATTTTTTCTTATAATTTTTATTAATTAACATGGAATTAAAATGGCAAAAAAGGATTTGCCAGTTTGCACTATGGTTTTATAACGCAATAACACATGAAAGTTTCACACGTTGACTAGCATAATAAATTAATTAAATGTGATCACTAATTTAGCTTTGCATCGTGCTTCATTTTGGATTGAAGCTCATCATCCCATGCCGTCATCACGTCGTTTTCCAATTATAGTTTATGCTCTTAATCATGGAATAAGTCTATAGGTTGCTTCTTCATTTTCATTAATTTCATATCATTTTATCTCGCGTTCTTTAAATTTTCAATGTTGATTCTTTAGGTAAAGGAGTTTTGTCGTTTGCTATTACTTCGGTTTGAAGTGTTTTATTAATAAAGTTCGTTTCCGACAAAAAAAAGCTAGAAATGTTTAGGGTCTCTATCTGATAATTTTTTGTATAATATAATGATTGGATGAAAGATGTGACGGCTTTCAATTAAGAGATAGGGTGATATATATTACTTTTTTGTCAATAAATGGGCCACAATAAACCGATCTGATAGAACATTAGCTCCACATATTTTCTCCACTTTGTGGTGGAGGAAGGTCGAACCCTGATACCTGAAGATTGGCTCTGGAGACTCAATCACCAGGTTACAATGTCCTGATATATATATTAATATATACATCATATTTAAATTTTTTTAATAAAGAAAATGAACATTATTTGTTGATAGAAAAGTGAATACAATTTTCAAATGTTCTAATGGGATAACGTAATTAACTATACAAGACCGCCCTCGAGGTCGTTTTCCTATTTTCCTACAAAATTATACAAATATTATCATTTGTTAAATCATATACTAATAATTATGTTGCTTTGACTTAAGATTGTAACTGATCTAAAAGCAGCTGCAAAACTTTAAGAAAGCTGACGATCGATGAAGGGGTTTATATATGTTTTGTATAGCAAACTGATGTAATTTGCAATTTTGTTTTGACTAGTTGAGAATAAATAATTGTTAAATTTCATAATTATTAAATACATAAATGTGATGTTTTTTCCATAATTGTATAATTTGTATTTCATAGAGATGTTTTTTTTCAAAAGTCGTTGGCCATTTACTCATTTCGAATATTGTGAAATTATGTGATTGATTTCAAAGGCCTATAATCGCAATAGTCAAACATCGTTTATTCGATATTTAAATATTTTGATTACACGTTTTAGAGAATATAACATAAATTTTAGTTAAGTGCATGCGACTATGGAAATGAATAATTAGTCTAAATTCGTGCTGTTGATCATGTTTATTTATGAATCATTTGTTCTATTAATTCGACGTTTAGATAATCTAAAGAGAATGTAAACAAATTTTCTTTTGAGAAGAGAGAACAAAGGAAGACGCATAAGGCCCATTTACCTCTAAGTTGTGTACGCCCATTTACTTAACGGCCTATGAACATTGGATTAGCGTCTAGCAATTGATGAACAATGCCATTTTGCAGAACATCTCTCTCATTTAAACTTGAATTTTTTTTTCTAATCAAAATAGAGAAAGTTCGAAAAAAGTAAAATGGAGAAAGTTTGAAAAAAAAATTCTAATTTTCTCAGCACTGGATTTGCTATGTTCTTTATTAGGGAGGTTTAATTTGGTAAAATCGATCTAAATCGAACTAAATCGAACCGAAATAGAGCATATGGTACGAATATGGTTATACCATTTGAACCGCAAGGATGTGATTTTTTAAAAACCGTGGATACGGATATGGTTCAGATATTAACCGAGAAAACCGAAAAAATCGATTACTATAAAATTTTAATATAATAATATATAATACACACTAAAATTTAAAACAATATATATATTATGAATAATATAATTTAAAAGTTTCAAATTTTTAGTTTAAAATTATATAGTAATCTAATATCAAATAGAATAAATCCTAAGTTTAATGTTTTCTTTTATTATTGTTATAATAGTCCTCAATAACTTTGTTCTATTGTTCCTATCACCAACAAAATTTATATAAATATATGAGCCACATATTTTTTTAGTTTAAAACAATGATATTAATTTAAAAAAAGTTAAAATTAAACAACACATTTTTATGGTTTACGGTTTAAAATCGAAAAAATCAAAAACCGAATGTATCTAAACCGAACCAAACCAAAGTAGATATAGTTATAATATGGTAACGATTTTTTACTAACCTAAAAACCGAGAAACCGAAAAACCAAATCGCCGAACCAATATCCATATTGAATCTTTATCGAAGAAAAAAGCTGAAAAGGGAGATTTAGTAGCAAAAGAAAATGTCAATTTAGTCATTATAGACATTGCTTATAAAGTAGAAGTATATATATTCTCTTTATTTTGGAAATGAAATTATAGTTTGAGTTGTATATAACAAAAAAAAACTTCAACACTCACCCGAGTTATAACTTCTTGGATTGGAGATGATTAGGATCAGGGATGCATACTTGGACGAGCTAATGGAGCACTGCATAAAACTTTTGAACCCAAGGGAACATATTACGGCAAAATTATTTTAAACATTGATATGATCCAAAGTTACAACATTATTTACATATTTTAATCTAATTATATTACAAACGATGATTACCCCATCGCTATTGAATCATATGTAGTTATGACGATTAGCTTCTCAAAGAACAACTTTCACGACGCAGTTTTCCTCATAACATTTGGATCCACGATGAACGGTTTTGTATGTAGATAATGAACACGCTTTTTCCGTAACACATAAGACCACGACCAACGAATTTGCTTGCATCACTTCTTCGATAAGTTTTCCACCAATAATCTGTAAGAAATTGTGTTTTCTGGAAATTGAAACTCATATGGGATGTAAAAGCTTTTAATTATTTTGACTATTAGACCAAAAGATAATGGATATTCTTGTTGGAGATTAACCGAGTCTACAGCAACAACTCTATAACTATTCATTTTGAACTCTTCTCTAACTGTTCCACTTTTGTAGCTACGTTTAGTTTATAGAACTGTGTATAAATGTACAACTTCTTTATCAGTAAAGATCATCACTTTCCAAACGCTTTGTTGATTCTTTATGGTATCAGAGCACGACCCTATTTTTTTTAACTAAACAAACCTTCGACCATGTCTCACGAAAGTCACTCGAACCCGATTCCGAACCCGACCCCGATTTCACTTGAAACCACCGAAATACGACGAACCATTTCTCCCTATGACCTCACTGCCGCCGACAATCCGGGTGCAATGATCTCACACCCACTCCTCAAAGGCTCTAATTATGACGAGTGGGCTTGTGGTATGAAAACGGCTTTGTGCTCACGCAAAAAGTTCGGCTTCCTCGACGGATCCATTCCCCGACCCGCTGAAAACTCTCGAGACTTTGAAGACTGGTGGACTATCCAGGCTCTTCTCGTTTCATGGCTAAAGAACACGATTGAGCCAACTCTTCGCTCAACCATTTCGCATCGAGATGTTGCGCAAGATCTCTGGGAATACTTGAAACGGTGTTTCTCCATCACGAATGGCCCGCGAATTCAACAAATCAAGGCGGAACTCGCTTGTTGCAAGCAACGTGGATTAGCCATTGAAGCCTACTATGGAAAACTCAACAAAATATGGGATAGTATGGCCAACTATCGCCCTTTGCAAACTTGTAAATGCGGCAAGTGTGAGTGTGATTTGGGCACTCAACAAGAAAAAGATCGTGAAGAAGATCACGTGCATCAATTTCTATATGGTCTTGATGACAATTTCCGTACCGTCCGGTCTAGCCTTGTATCACGAATGCCTCTCCAACCCATGGAAGAGGTTTATAATATAGTTCGCCAAGAAGAAGATCTAAAATTGTCCTCACCTCCGCTTGATGAAATTGATGTCTCTGCTTTTGCGGCACAAATCAAACCTCGACCAGCCTTTGTCGATAAAGCCGTTGTTTGTCGTCACTGCAATCGACCGGGACACACCTCTAAACAATGCTTTGCTGTCATCGGCTACCCGGAGTGGTGGGGAGATTGCCCTCGTAGTCGCACACAAAACACTCGTAGCCGTGGTGGTGCAACAACCTCTAATGCCGGCCGCGGACGCAACAACGTTTCCTATGCTAACGTTGTTCATGTTACTGACGCAAAACCTCCGGAGCAAGCAAATTGCGTTATCACTGACCGAGACCGTGACAGTGTCGCTGGCATTACCGATGCACAATGGAAAGCAATTTCACGTCTCTTAAACACCGAACCACTTGATCACCTTCCCGAAACAGTCACTGGTAAGACCTCTCTTCCTTTTTGGATACTTGATACCGGTGCTTCGCACCACTTAACCGGCAATATGTTTACTCTTTCCAATGTACGAGACATGGCTCCGGTTCTAGTGGTTTTTGCTGATGGTAGAGAAAGAGTTTCTACTAAAGAGGGTTCAATACAACTTGGCCCTGGTTTAATTCTGAAATCGGTTTTCTACGTACCCGAGATGAAGTCGGATTTAATCTCCTTGGGTCAACTAATGGATGAAAATCACTGTGTGGTTCGGTTGGCTGATAAGTATCTTATTGTTCAGGACCGAATTTCCAAGACGGTGACTGGAGTGGGTAAACGCGTTGGTGGGACGTTTCATTTTCGTGGAATGGTTAATGCGGCTTCGGTTACGACGAGATCATAAGCTACGTACGAACTGTGGCATAAACGTATGGGCCATCCTTCCGCAAGAGTTGCTGGTTCAATAAAAGATTTGTCAATTTCGTTGTCTTCTCAAATCACGAATAAAGCGTGTGAAGTATGTCTCCGCGCAAAGCAAACTCGATGTACCTTTCCGATTAGTCAAAATAAAACTACGACTCCTTTTCAGTTAATTCACTGCGACTTATGGGGCCCTTATCAGACCGCCACACATTCTGGTTCACGTTACTTCTTGACCGTGGTCGATGATTACACGAGAGGCGTTTGGATTTTTCTCTTGAATACAAAAACAGAGGCACCACAATGTTTGAAAGACTTCATTGTAATGGCAGAACGTCAATACAAAAAGCAAGTACAAATTGTTCGTTCCGACAATGGTTCTGAGTTTCTATGTCTCGTCGATTATTTTCGACAAAACGGAATACATCATGAGACATCTTGCGTAGGGACACCACAACAAAATGGCCGTGTCGAACGCAAACATCGACACATCCTCAACATGGCTCGTGCGATTCGTTTTCAAGCTCATCTCCCCATTGAATTCTGGGGTGAATGCGTTTTAACAGCTGGTTATTTAATTAACCGCACTCCGACTCCGATTTTAGATGGCTTAACGCTATATGAAAAGCTCAACAATGTTCCACCACCATATGACCATATCCGCGTCTTCGGCAGTCTTTGTTTTGCTCATGCTCAAAACCACCGAGGCGATAAATTCGCGGAATGGAGTCGCCGTTGTGTTTTTATGGGCTATCCCACCGGCAAGAAAGGATGGCGTTTATACGATCTCGAAAAACAGAATTTTTTCGTCTCCCGTGATGTTATCTTCAATGAAACAAGCTTCCCGTTTCGACAGGCTCTCCCAACGCCGCCGGAAACACAATCCACCGACTCACCATCATGGTCGCCGATCTCGTCGATTTTAATCGTGAATGATGATGATAATGCTCACGTATCTGTTTCTTGTCAAAACAGAGAGAATTCACTTGGACCAAACATCTCATATGAAAGGCCCACTAACACTATTGGTCCATCAACTACAGCCCAACAAGACACTAATTTGGCCCACCAAGACACAGACAATATCCACACTACAAGTCATGAATCAACTTCATCCTCTTCGCCTCATCCCAACGATCCACCTCAAAATCAACCTGTTGCAGCTCCACCTCCCCAAGAAGAGCAATTGGGTCGCGACCATCGCCGAAAAACTCAGGCAGTGACTTTGCGAGAATTTGTTGTCAACTCCGCAGACAGTCACCCACTTGATTCTCCCGCCGCCACCGCTGAAATAGCTTATCCCATAAGCGATTATGTCACCAACACTCGCTTCTCTCAGAAGCATCAAGCGTTCCTGTTTGCGATTAATTATGTTGCTGAACCACGCACATATCGTGCGGCTATATTGGATGAGCGATGGCGCAAGGCTATGGAAGATGAACTAGGAGCTTTAAAAGAAAATGAAACGTGGGTTATAGCGGATTTGCCACCTGGAAAACGAGCAATTGACTGCCAGTGGGTTTATAAAGTCAAGTTCCACAGTGATGGTACAGTCGAAAGATACAAAGCACGACTTGTTATTCTTGGCAACAAACAAATCGAAGGTGAAGATTATGGCGAAACTTTCGCTCCCGTTGCCAAAATGGGCACGGTTCGTTTGTTTCTCAGTGTTGCGGCAAAGCGTAATTGGGATATTCACCAAATGGATGTCCGCAACGCCTTCTTCCATGGCGACTTACACGAGGAAGTCTATATGAAAGTGCCTCAAGGCCTCGACATCGGTGACAAAACCAAGGTACTTAGGCTTCGTAAATCATTATATGGCCTTAAACAAGCCCCCCGATGCTGGTATGCGAAGCTCCGAACAGCACTAACGGATTATGGTTTTGTTCAAAATTTCTCCGATCACTCGCTGTTTACATATAACCGAGATGGAACTTACATTCATATCCTCGTCTATGTAGACGATTTGATCATAACGGGCAATTCGACGACGAAGGTACAATAATTCAAAGATTATTTATCTTCGTGTTTTCATATGAAGGATTTGGGCACATTGAAATACTTCCTCGGAATCGAAGTTGCAAGAAACGCAGGTGGCATATACTTAAGTCAAAGAAAATATGCGCTGGAAATAATTGCAGAAACTAGACTCCTTGGAGCCAAACCGGTCTCCTTTCCTTTGGAACAAAATCACAACTTGGCACTTTCAAAATCTCCGCCTCTAACGAATCCACAACCTTACCGCAGACTGATCGGCCGACTCATATATCTCGCCGTCACACGACCTGATTTGGCCTTCAGTGTTCATATGCTCTCACAATTTATGCAAACGCCCAGAGAGGATCACTGGCACGCAGCCTTGCGTGTGGTCTGATACTTGAAGCAAAATCCTGGCCAAGGTATCTTACTACGATCCGATGATACATTTCATGTCACAGGATGGTGCGACTCCGACTGGGCTAGCTGTCCTCTAACCCGACGGTCCGTCACCGGTTACTTCATTCAACTCGGTGCATCACCTATTTCCTGGAAAACCACCAAACAACGTACGGTGAGCCGCTCCTCCGCCGAAGCCGAATATCGCTCACTGTCTGCCCTTGCTCAAGAACTGATTTGGATAAAGCACATGTTACATTCTCTTGGCGTTGAACACACATCTCCAATGACGGTCAAATGCGATAGTAAAAGCGCCATCTACATTGCCACAAATCCCGTTTTCCACGAGCGAACAAAACACATCGAGAAAGACTGCCATTTTGTTCGAGACGAAATAGTGCGTGGCAACATCCAACCGTCACATGTCTCTACAAACCAACAACTTGCAGACATACTCACCAAACCTCTTGGACGCTCGCATTACAAGACTTTTACAGACAAGTTGGGTATACAAGACTTGCATACTCCCACTTGAGGGGGGTAATGGATATTCTTGTTGGAGATTAACCGAGTCTACAGCAACAACTCTATAACTATTCATTTTAAACTCTTCTCTAACTGTTCCACTTTTGTAGCTACGTTTAGTTTATAGAACTGTGTATAAATGTACAACTTCTTTATCAGTAAAGATCATCACTTTCCAAATGGTTTGTTGATTCTTTAAAAGATTTCCACGATTACGGCAAATTAGCCTAAGTTTTTCTTATTGCACGTGTTAGCTAAAACGAACATTGTTATTATAGGTCTAAGAACATGTTTATGTAGAATACATGATATTTATGCTTATGTTTTTTCTTCCTTTTGCAAATAATCTCTTTTGTTGCATTCACTCGTGTTACCCAAATAATATTTTGACAAAAAAAAACTTTTGTCAGCTAAGAAAATCCAAACCCTACAAATCTATACGTTTAGGTTAACAGATGTAACGTTTGTAAAGAAAATGTATTATACTATATACAAATTAAAAATGACTTTCACTCGCTTTACAGCTTGCTAAACTCCCATGTTGTAACTATATGATCTGTCCTATTTATATCATATAATTTTTTAGAGTAAGATCCATATAGTTCCTAATTTTCTATAATACTGATATAACGAAGATCACTAGCCAAACCATCATCATATCGTTGGGTTCCATTGATTTATAATATCATGTCACGAGGTTAGACTGACCTCATATCTAGGGGTTAAGTCTAATTCATCATAGTATTTAATATTTATACGTGAAATTTTCGTAAACTTAATATTGACAAAGTTGAAAATCCATTCGAGTCGATAGTTATTTGTTTTTACTTCGTTGATTTAGTTTAAAAAGGGAATTGTGGTGGGTTAGTGGTTTCCTATTTAAAATGTAAAATTTTTTATGTGGGTTTAGGTCAAAAATTGATTATTTTTTTTCAAATACAAAAATATCACAACAATGTAACCATACTTAAAAAAATTAAATGGTAAAAATCTGAATTTTTATGGGAATAGAAATTTTCAGTTTGATATTATTCCAATAAACCAAAAATTTGAAGACCGTAAGATATATTTTATCGCCATACATAATACATACCACGAGAATGTGAATTTATGTCGGACGAGACGACTAAATAAAGCTATCACAATGTTTTCTTTTAAAAAATATTATTGCAAATGTATTTGTAACATCTCTGTTCCTCTGTCATGTGTGTCTTTCGGCACCACATTCTGGTCCGTGAATTTATCCTATCCTACAATTGGAAATATTATTTCGTAAGATTTAAAGAGTTGATTTATTGTCCATATAAATTACAACACGATTTTTTTCGCGTTTTGTATCCACTCAAACTTTTTCGAAAATCATTTTCTGAAAGATCATGCATCTTAATATTATTCCAACACAAACACGTTTAATTGTAAAAATTTCTAAAGAAAAATAACCAAAAAAATAAATACATTTTGGTGATATAATAACAAATAGTTTTTCTAAACTCTCCACCCACATCACTAAATCTTTATAAACCGAAATATTACACTAGTTTTAAGATAAAAATATATTTATATATAACTATATTGAGAATATTATGAAAAGAGAACACATTCGAAATAGTACAATATTAATCCTCGAGTTAGAATTTCAGGTAGCGAGGTTCCCGCTAAAGCCACGTGCTAATCTCAGCGATTTTTATTTTAAAACTTAGATTAGGGAGTTTGTTGTCAGAATGCTTAGTTGTAAGCTATGTCGTTTATTAAAAATAATTATTACCACATTAATATATAATTGTATCACTTAAATATAAAATAATATCAATAACACCGGATTACAACTTCAAGTAAAGTTGTGCGTATGACGAGGCCAGAGTAGTAAGCAAAACTTTCATAATTTGATTTGATATTCCGGTCAACGTTAGCCAGAGTAGTAAGCAAAACATATTTATACTTATGTTTTTTTCTTCTTTTTGCAAATAATCTCTTTTGTTGCATTCACTCATGTTAGCCAATTAATATTTTGACAAAAAAAAAGTCTTCTTTTCTTCGTTTTAGTCATTAATCTTTTTTATATATATGCTATTCAGGTGAAGTTCGTCGGAAAAACTATTTGGTATTGAAGTGACATTAAAGCATAAATGATGTAGTTGAAGATACAACCAGTGAACCAAGACCAAGAAATAAAAATATTAATGTAAATCTAAATTAAATTTTATCTAACTAAATCCTAAAAGTAATAAGAAATTATCTTTAGTAGATATTCAAAATAATTAGTAGAAACAATTTCTTGATTTATAACATTAAATTTTATATCCCAAACGTATATAAAATATGAATTATCATTTATTAGTCAAACATTTTTGAATAGATTAAATGTGCACAAATTCTATTTTTATTTTTATTTTTATTTTTTTACTTTAGTTTTTTAAGCGTTTCTGATGTGGGCAAAAAAATTAAGATACCGCTATCATTTTAATGGAGAACGTATATGTTTTCTCAAAATATCAAATTATCTTTACTTCTAAAACTCAAATATTTATTGCAGTTGATGAATGGTCCAACGTCCGACTTTTAAAGACATATTGTAGAGAGTCGAACTTAATGTAAAAATTTAAGAAAATGGTCATATTCTAAATCTAAGAGACTATTGTAGAACTTAAATGTTCTCATTAAATCTTAGCATATCATTTTACAAGTGCACTAAAACCGACGAATAGTGAAACAACAAAGAAAGATCACTAATCCGCTAAGAAAATATTTAGTAAATAACAATTTAAAGAACAAGTTCAAGTACATGAGATCTTTCCAATCAACTTTGTTCAGATCGAGAGACAAGAGTATATGATTATCTGTTACAAATGCATAGGATATTCTCGAATTAGAATTTCAAGTTTTCTTCAATCGTCCACTTTTAGAATTAATTAATCTCACCGACTCTGTATTAACTTGATTTTAAATAAGCTTTAGTACATAAAAGTGAAATAAAAATAATAGACAAAGCACTCAACTTGATAGTATAATAGGAAAACATACTTGTACAGTTTGCTTATGAATGGAGACGTGATAACATAAAGTACGTATACCAGATAAAATACCACTCAACCCAAAAGTTTTGAAACAACAATAATCGTTCATGTACACCGAGATGACATTATCACACGTCGGAGTAATGAGAAATGTGTGATAAACATCAAGAACGGAAGATTTAAAAGACCAGTCATTTGTGACTTGTGAAACTACGTTAAATTTCTACAATACAACAAAAAAATATCGTGAACACTTTTCTCATGACTTCCACAACACATAAGGATCTTTCGTCGACCTCTAGTCTCATTAATTAGACAAATTGCTTATAGGGCCTGAATTAGCATAAATATTCAATACTTGAAGATCTGCTAGATAATTTATCTTTATAAGTTGCATTTCAAAGGTGGTAAGAAAAATATCGTGGTTAGTATGTAGTAAGATATCAAAATTATTTTTTTCTAACTTAAACGTGGTAGAGGAATTATAGAGAAATTCTTAGCAAGCTTTAAATTTGTCCTTGAACACTAACAATCT
>OVAN01002597.1:0-32695 GCA_900406275.1 Anastatica hierochuntica
TTTACATCATATGCATTTTTATTACTTTTATATTAAATTATATTATAAAAAATTTAGTTTGAAGGATCCAAATTTTTTTTTATAATTTACAAAACATTTCAAATTTTAAAATACAATTGATAATAAATATATATATATATATATATATATATATTAACATTCATCTATACTCATTATCAATAAATTCTTACAATGAAAACTATAGATAATAATGATGTATATCAAGAAAACATGTTAGTAACTTTTGTTAAAGTCATAATCATTAATTATATCTTAACCAAAATAAAATCATTAGTTATACTAAATCAAATTACTAACATTTTGACGATAATTTATCTGCGCATTGCGCGGAAAACCATCTAGTTTTTAAAAAAAAAACTCTAACGGGTTGTGTTTCACGATATTTCAGGTATTGAATATTATCCGAACTGAACTCATACGAGTATCCGAGGAAATGTGAAAGTTTGAAAATCTCAAATCTAAGCCGAACCAGAATCCGATATAACTGAAAATTCTAAAAAATTTGAATCTGAACCCGAATCTAAAATTCGAAATAACCGAAAATTATAAACCCAATATTCGAAAAATCTAAACATGATTAATAATATCTAAAATTATTAAAAAAAACTCGCGCGGTTGCGCCGGTCAAAACTCTAGTTTATATTATTTCAATTTAGTGAAATATAAGTAATACTAAATTTTAAGTTCTATCAATTAATTTTCATGAAAAATCTATAAATTTTATTTAATGATATATAACTAAGAATCTTATAAATTATTTTCGAAGTGAATTTACATGAGATTAAAAGTTGAAATGGTTGATTACATGACTGAAGGTTTTGGAATGATTGCCTAGCCTACAACCTTTTCTTGAGGTGGATGTTAAATTGGTCGATCATGGTGGAAAAATGGTAAATTTGTGGGAAGAGCGTAATCATGAGAGGGGCATGATTTGGTGTTCAGAAATCGCGCTCGAAAAACTCTAAAAATGGGGAAATTTGGGGAGCACTAGAGTGATTTGAGAATTTGTTCACATCTGATGGACCAACCCGTGGATTGCTTTTACTGCATGTTCTTACGGTCACGGTTTGATGAGTCAATTCACTGCTAGCCGATTTAATAATTATCATTATTTGTGTTTGATTTTTCGTTTTAGATACCTATTTATTTGGTAATCTCCATCTATGTACTCAGTCAATAATCTCTATAAATTTCAGCGAGAAGAAGAATATATTGCATGCAGAAGTTATAACAAAAAAACGTCGACATATAAATTGTCTACAAAGATACATTATAAGAATACTGAATAACATATTAGTAACTTTGGAGTTCTTTTATCTTAAATGAGGGAAATTTCAGTAACTCGAGTCTGAATCTTCTCGATGGAAATTTATTTTAATTATATTATGATAGAGAGGTCATATAAGTTTAAATTCGGTTCACGGCCCCACGAATTAAAAACCAATAACTCATATGACGAGAGAATAATACAAGAGAAGGTATAAATATCTTGATTATTGACTCGATTGTAATATATAAGTATTTACTTAAATTTGATATCTCGTAAAGCTAGAAATAGGGTGATAAACTATATAAATCTCAACGAATTGTGAACTTATATTAAAGGGTGAAGTCAAATTGTCTCAAGATAAGGAGCAAATGCTAGGGTTTAGGGGTATGTTATAGGAGACCACTTAATTAATACATTTGTTAGGCAAAATTTCGAAGTTAATCATGAGTAAATCAAATTCAACATTGGGATATGGATTTATGACTATAATCACTCCCAATCACTGTTCAAAACCATTTTATTAATCCAAACGATATCAAAAAACCCTATTACACAAATGAAATGTTGATCCACTGGTAAAAATCCATCGAATTAAAGAAATATTACGGGTTCGAGATGCGATAAGAGAAGTTGGTTTGTCAAATTCGACTATCTTATCTAGTTTGATCTCGTTTTAGAGATTAAGGTCTGACAGACCTTGAACCGGTGAGTGCATTTCAGGGGAGATTAAAACTCAAGAGGTAATATGGGTTTACCATCTCCTAAGTTCTTGATGCACCGTTTGTTCACTTGCACTTGGCCTCATTGAGCAAATTTCGAAACAATAATTTTGTGGACGAGCTTAGGTGGGCAGTGAGTGAATATACTCTCGCAAATCAAATTAGTGAACAGGCTAATAGGCCCATTTAAGGCCCAAAATGTAGGACGATATAAGCTCAATTTGCATCTAGGCAAGATGCAAGATGGCATTGTAGTTGCTAACATCTAAAATGTGTCACTTTGTGCTTTTGGTCTTTCCATTCACAGTCGACGTATTGCCCTAAATATACTTTTGTGAGTGATGATTTTAGAATTTGTAAACACCACTCGATGATAAAGTGGAATCTTACGGTTTATTTATTAGTGGGAGACCTAAAAAGTTGACGTCAACGCCGACTATTCCAACACAACGAAACACGTTAACATATATGCAATGAAACTTTATATCCTTATCTTTTTATGTTATGATGAAAATGATAGAAATTAAACCTAACCGCAAAACGTGTAATTTTGGTTTTTATATACTCATTATGAGAATGTTAGTTTTCCACTCATTCTCATAAGTCTGTTGAAATATTAATATTCATGCATATAAAATTATTCCACTAAAAAAAATCACTCAAAATTACTCTTCTGATCGAATAGAAGTGGCTCTTTTTACGGTTTCATGTTAATTGTTCTAGTTTGTTCATCCTTTAGATTTTTTGTTTTATGATTTCGGAGAACGTTAGTCTTTGTCGTTTGGCTCCGGGTGTATGCTTTGTAGACTCGCAGACTTATAGCTCCGAAAATGCGTAGTTCTTTGCCGGCTTAGTTTGTATCTGTTGTGCTTTTTTATTATGCTAATAAAACCATATATATTTTGTCAAAATCGTTTTTGTGGTCTTCTCATAAATCACTGTGATATTCATCGAAAATATGAAACTCAAAACACCTCCGACCGTTTCTCTGTGTGCCCCAACACTCCTCTTTGGGTCTGTGGACTTACGCAGTCCAACGATCGGGAAAGTTACCTCGAGAAGACTTTAAAGTCATGATTTACTGTCCCTGCAATCACCATGTGATCTTTTCTCGTGTTTTGTCCTCATCCACACGATTCCGAAAATCCACTTTTCAGAAGATCACTCATCCTAGTGCTACTCCACCATAAACACGCTTAACTGTGGATCTCTAATGACAAATAACCGAAAAGATAAGTGCCCATTGATGACATAAACACCTAAATCAATCATTTTAATCTTTCCTCACAGCCACTTTATCTCGATAACCCGGAGTTTCACAACTACTTTAATTTAGATCTAAGTTTTTAGTTTTTGAAAAGTTTGAAAACGTGTAAAAGTGTAGACATCAATAGTATGTGACTATAAACAAAGAAAGATACTCAACCCAAAAAATTCAATATTATGAGTGGAAGATTTTCGTCAAAGTAACGCATTAATTTTTTTGGCCCAAGCAATAAAAGGTTTAATTGGAAGTCATAAGTTATATCTCAATCATAAGTAAACGGCCTTATATAGTATTTATTAAGTCAATGTAAACCACCTATTCAACAAAAATCACGATAGCCAAGTGGCTTTGTTAAAGACTTACAATCATTGAAACCTATAGTTTCAAAAAATTTTAAGCAAAATTTTAAAAGGATTTTTATAACTTTTCACACATGCAATGATACTCTTTAGCATAGACTTTTAAATTAAATTAAATCATAACGAAACTTAAAAGATTCTTTCCGTTGACCTTTTAAGCAAAGAATAACTAAATGGGCCATAGTTAAACTAAGCTAGCCCAAATTAAAAAGCCCATCAAAAAGTAGATATTTTTAGAAAGCCACGTGTCATAATCTCAACACATGAAGTCATTCACACGACATAAATAGACAGAGGCGTTGAGTCAGGTCGAGAGACTCGTGGTGGGGCCCGAGTAAACCGTTAAGCTACTCTATAGAATGACGGTTTTACCCCTAAACTCCGTGTCTTGAATGCGTAAGGTGGAGAAGGGTAAATTCGTAAAACGCGGGAATATGCAGAGAATTTGATATTATTCGCTAATTATTTATATAAAATTATGATTTTGCCCCTCCTCTTTTTTAATTGCGAGTGCCACCCCATTTCCAGAGCGGACACAGCTTTTTCATTCTTCTTCTTCTTCTCTCTTACTCATTCGCGATTCTTAAAATCAATTTTCTTTTCGTTGTCTTTGGTTCAAGTTTCTTAATTTTTTCGTTCAATCCGAAACTAGTGATTAAAGGGTTTTCGAAATTTCTGATTTTGTGAACTTTAGTACCGGAGAGTGATTTTCCGGCGTCGGGTGATTTCGCCGGAGATCGTCGGAGGATTTGTTTCTGGGCTTTCGTGGTGAAAGAAGCGAGTTTTGAATTTTAAAAGTTGTTTTGAGCATTTTGGTAGATAGTTTGTAATCGGTGGATATCTGATTTGGGGATGTGGTGGATGATGGGAGAAGCCGATGGACATTACTGTTCTAAGAAGACTGATGATATCTGCGGTGGTCTTTGTAGTCAGGTTTGATCTCCGATCTTGCTTCTTCTTCTTCTTTGTTTCTTTCTTCTTTTTTTCGATTTTCCTTAAGATTTGTGTGTGTTATTGTTCTGTTTTTCGAGAAACTACACCTGATGTTGAGAAACGAGATCTTACTTCCTTTACTTAAAAATCGAAACTTTTCACTCGATTTTGAGATCTTAATAAGCTGACCCATGTGTTTGATTCTTCGCATGAGCTTGCATTTGATAAGTGATTCTCAGATTCCTCAAATTTTCTGTAGTTTTCGTCTCTCTTTCTTTATGAGATCTGAGTTTTTTGATTGATGCTCGTTTCTTGAAGTTTTCTGGGTCGTTCTCATGTTTATTCTCTCTGTGTTGCAGGAATCTGGTAGATTCTTCAGCTTCTCTAGACTTTGTTGTGCTCTTCGTGGAGTCGATATGAAGACATATATCTTCTTATTAGTGATTGTTCCGACATGTGTACTCGCTGGTTACATCCATGGTCAGAAGATTTCTTACTTTCTCCGGCCACTATGGGAATCACCACCTAAACCTTTTCATGACATTCCTCATTACTATCACGAGAACGCTTCAATGGAGACTCTTTGTAAACTCCATGGCTGGGGTGTTCGAGAATATCCTAGACGAGTTTATGATGCGGTTTTGTTCAGTAACGAGCTTGACATCCTCGCGGTTCGTTGGAGAGAGCTTTACCCTTACATCACTCAATTCGTTCTCCTCGAATCAAATTCGACCTTCACTGGTTTGCCAAAGCCTCTTGTGTTCGCTAAGCACCGAGATGAGTTCAAGTTTATTGAGCCGCGCTTGACTTATGGTACTCTTGGTGGAAGGTTTGTCAAAGGACAGAATCCGTTTTACGAAGAGGCATATCAGCGTGTTGCTCTTGATCAGCTCCTGAGAATCGCGGGGATTACTGATGATGACTTGTTGCTAATGTCTGATGTCGATGAGATTCCAAGTAGGCACACAATAAACCTTTTGAGATGGTGCGACGAAATCCCTAAGATCCTTCATCTACGGCTCAAGAACTATCTATACTCGTTTGAATTCCCTGTCGATAACAAGAGCTGGAGAGCTTCCATCCATAGGTACGAAACAGGCAAGACGCGGTATGCTCATTATCGCCAGTCTGATGAAATCTTGGCGGATGCAGGATGGCATTGTAGCTTTTGCTTTCGACGGATTAGCGAGTTTATATTCAAGATGAAAGCTTACAGTCATAATGATAGAGTGAGGTTTAGCCATTTCTTGAATCCTAAAAGAGTTCAAAGAGTTATATGCAAAGGAGCTGATCTTTTCGATATGCTCCCGGAAGAGTATACCTTCAAGGAGATAATAGGGAAAATGGGTCCTATACCGCATTCTTTCTCAGGCGTTCATCTTCCTTCGTATCTCCTGGAAAACGCGGATAAGTATAGATTCCTCTTGCCTGGGAATTGCATTAGAGAAAGCGAATGATCGTCACCGCACAATCTGGTTCATCTACATTGAGAGGAAACAAAGGTTGGCTTTGAATCCTCCTCCGGATTAATAACACTTACACACACACTAAACTGATACATAATCTCTCTGCGGTTTTGTCTCTGAGGCGCATATTGGTGTGATGGCGAATACTCTGCAGATAGGCCTGTGCTTGACATGTTAGAAAGTAAGGTTGTTGCCTTAGGCCTGTGTTATTTCATCCAAAATAATAAGGAACATTTCTTGAAATGTCACTGTTTGTATATTTTTTTTCTTTTCATTTCTTCCAGTTATTTTTTTAACATTTTTTTGTAGCCATGATTCTTTCTATTTAATTAATTTTTTTATTGCAAATTCTAGATTTTGATAACTTATGATAATTGTTTCACACATGAAAATCAAATATGGATATGATCATAGAGTAGTAGATAGATATATTCAAAGTTTTTCTTATATATACATAGATCCGAATGAAAAACTCAGAAATGCATTCACAGCATCAAAGGCAAAATTGTTTTTTCTTCTTTAGTCTGAGTTTTTCATATCCCAAAATGAAGAAAAACAAAACATCAGAGTGTCCTAATTTAATCAGATCTGTTTCTGAGATCTAAGATAATTCATGACAGGACCCATGGCACTTCCTCGTAGTGCCTTGTAAGACCATGAGCCTCCTTCACTTGAACTCCCTTTCTTGTTCCAGCCATTGTTTGCTTCAGACAGCTCTGCTTTTTTTGCATTTAAAGCTTCGCTTAGTTCTTCCCAAGGGTTTGCTTTTTTTCCATTTTCTGCAATTTACAATAGCTCCTAAATAAGTTTCCATTTTCAATACAAAATAGAGCCATGGTTGTCTGAGAAGTACCTTTTACAGGGGTTTGCAAACCGTTGTTCGTGCTCTGCTTTAGATTTGTAGCTGTTTGGTCAGGCTTGGAAGGTGCTGACTTGGCAGCTTCTGCGGCATCAGAGCTGCTAGTTTCGATGCAGCTGACATCGAGCAGAGCAGAGAATTCTATCTGCAGAAGCAAAGTCTTTTCTTATATCAGAATTGTGATGCTTAGTAAACAAACAACTACAAAGAGATGACATAGTGAAAGCCATGATGCTTTTACCTCCAAGGATCCGTCTTCTTTATAAAGAGATGTATCAGATGGCATTGAGGAATCGTCGTCCTCTTCTGTCTTCTTCTCGATTGGATATTCTTGAACA
This sequence comes from Anastatica hierochuntica, assembly GCA_900406275.1. NCBI lineage: Eukaryota > Viridiplantae > Streptophyta > Magnoliopsida > Brassicales > Brassicaceae > Anastatica > Anastatica hierochuntica. The sequence goes on from OVAN01002597.1 coordinate 7,233, forward strand.
GGCATCAAAGTCACCTTCTTTGAGTCTGGATCATAGTCGCTTATTTTTCCAACCTGCCAGGAGAAATATATTGTAACGGTCTTAGGTTCCTCAAACCAAAAAGTTGACTGATCAATTGACTCAGAAGGAAGTCCGAAATTTTACTCGAAATGGGGAAACCTCAGGAGTCCAAGACGATGTTAGCTCAATGACACGGTATGCAATAACATCTCCTTTCTGAAACATTGACAGATCAGGAGTGAGGAGTATAAAAATGCCGAATCTACAGAATGCAGGTAGTAAATACTATAAGCAAACCTTTACTGGGCCAGTGTAAGCCACGAGCTTTTCATAGTCGATCTGACTCTTAGCAGGCGTGTCTACTTCAGTGATCTGTTCCTGATAATTATCTTCATTGAAATCCTCTTCATATTGTTTGGAGAATCCTTTCTTCTCTGTTCCCCATTTTTGGCCTTTCTTTTTCGTCAGGTTTCCATTCCACAAGAACTTTTCCTAACATTATGAAGTCATGATCATTACAGATTCAAATCCAGAAAAGCTTTAAGAATACAAAGATAGGGGTAAGTCATACTGCAGGAGGTTCACTTTCAGGGGAGGCTTCATCTGCTCCACCTGAAAAGTAAGCATATAGAGAAACAGTCAGGAGCCTTGCAAACGCACAAACGCTATGCAAAGAGAGATTTACGTAATAATTTACCAAGTGACTTGAAACGAATATGGCCTGGCCTCACTTCTACAGGAACCACATCATCCCCGACACCATCACCACATTCATCTGGCTGTTGATTTTCAAGACTTTCACAGGGATTTTCTTCTGTTACTTGGTAATCTATAGTGATAGGTGGCTTTTTGTTGGGTGCTACAACCACCTGCTTCTGTTGAAGCTGCATATCATACAACAAGAAAGAAGATATCTGTGTTAAAGGCAGCTGTACATCGCTAAATTACAAGATAGATATATAAGTTATCGTTTTAAGTTTTGAATTATTTGAAGAAGAACCTCTTCCTTCTCTAGTTTCATCTTTTCTCTCAACCATTGCCGCTTAGCTTTCTTACGCCGAGCGCTTCTGCTAGGTGTCTAATACAAATATAAGGAAGAATTAGCTTCGCATTTCTCAATATAAGGAATAGTTAGCTTCATATTCCTTGTTGCAAGAAGGATCCGACGGGAAGCTAATGGAGCATATGAAACAACAAGCAAACCCCCGCAACTACAGTCATCATGGAATTTACCAAATACTAATTTTGTATAACACATGGTTCATTCTTTAAAAGAGAAAGCAAACAAAACTAGACAAGCCCCTCTCAGGCCTTGAAGACAATGAAGTAAACACGAACCTTTTTTGTTTCAGCAGACATGTGGCAGACTTCATTAGGCTCAGCACTCTCTTCTTGTTGTGAGGACCTGAAACTCAAACATAAAGAAATGAGAAACGAAGATAACTCAACAGTTGTTAGCGACTTTTGACACAGAAAACATACACCTACCTTTTTGATTTGATCAACGACTTGGCATTAGCATCATCCTGCTCGTCATCATCAGTATTCTGTACAACTAATGGTTTCTTCTTCTTTACAACATTGCTTTTGCTACCAACAGCTGCGTTTTCTCTTTCCAAAGGAATTTCTTCAGTAGTAGATAACTTACACTTCTTCCTCCTATATTATCATCAAAACTGAATATCAGCAAAAATATAAACTGTTGAATAACAATCATTCTGGTCAAGATCCTTACTTGGAACTAGGGCTTTTGCTCGAAGCTTTACGTTTCTTTGAAGTCTTTTTCTTTGGAACAAACTCTTCTGCTTTCTCTTCAGGCTCATCTTCCTCGGACTCGCATTCATATCCACCAGTTTCCTTCTGAACTCCCTCATTAGCACTCCAAGCTTTACGTTTCTTTGAAGTCTTCTTCTCTAGAACAAACTCTTCTGCTTTCTCTCCGGGCTCATCTTCCTCCGACTCACTTTCATACCCTCCAGCTTCCTTCTGAAATTCCTCATTAGCAAGAAGCATTTGACCAGGGCGAGTCCTCTCCCTCTCCTCAACCTGAATCGCAGCATGAACATTCTCCTCACTGTCTTCCCCAACAAGCTCCAACAATGGTTCCTTCTTCTTCTTAACACTACGAAACCAAGCCGAAATGCTTTCAAAAACATAATGAGTAAAAGAGACGAAGAAGCAAAATGATGAAACTAACCAAACGATATCTTTATCCTTAAACACACAGCTCGGCTCAAATGGTGGCAAAACGAACCCTTCCATCTGAAAACAAAGAGAGAACAGTGAATGTCACCATTAATGGAGTCATCTGATTTCTCTGAAATTAGGGCTAAAAAAAAGTAGTAAGCGTACAGATAGAGAGAGGCCATGAGGACAAGCTTCAAAGAGGTCGAATGTGCGAAGAAGATGATCGGAAAAATCTGAAACAGTTCGCTGACATTTAGGATTCAGAACAACCCAGCTCCTCTTTAGACCTTGCTTCTTCTGATACTTACTTAGAATCCGTTGATTCTCAAACACCAAACGAATCCTTAACTTCTCTTCCGCCATCGTTAACAAGCTTCACAGAAGAAGAAGACAATTCTGAACTTTTCGCTTTCGGAATCCTTAAACCCCGTCTGAGTTCAACGACGGAGGAAGAGAAGGAGAAAGCAAGAAAGCTTAAAGACAAACCTAACACTCTAGTTCACTCAGAGGCTTTCAAATAAATATTAGTGGGCCTTAGTTAAAGCCCAGTTTAAAGTAAAGCCTTCAGATTAATGTTGTGAAGCCTTTTCGTCTTCTTGTTCTTTCCCTCTTTGCTAAAATCTCAGTATCAGCCGTCGTCGTCGATCTGATGTCGCCGCGTTGAAACACAACAAAGTGCGACTTGATATGATCATATGCGTCGAGCTCTGATATGCATCAGACGCTGGGCGCAATACGCCTTGCATACCGTTCGCGTATCGCTCATTTCGTGAAATCAGGTATGATCGACAATGCTGTTCAGGTGTTCGATGAAATGCGTCAATCAAGCCTCCGAGTTTTCTCTATTGATTACAACCGTTTCATTGGGGTTTTGGTAAAAGATTCGAGATTTGAGCTTGCTGAGGCATTATATAGGGATATGACGCCAATGGGTTTCTCACTCATCCCCTTCACTTACTCGAGGTTTATCTCGGGTTTATGTAAAGTAAAGAAATTTGATCTCATTGAAGCTCTTCTGAGGGACATGGAAACTCTTGGTTACGTACCAGATATATGGGCGTTCAACATTTATTTGGATCTGTTGTGTCGAGAGAGAAAGGTTGGTTTTGCTGTTCAAACGTTTTTTTCTATGGTTCGGAGAGGTAGGGAACCTGATGTTGTATCTTATACTATACTTATTAATGGGTTATTTAGAGATGGTAAGGTCACTGAAGCGGTTGAGATTTGGAATGAAATGATTAGAAGTGGGGTTAATCCGGATAATAAAGCCTGTGCAGCACTTGTTGTTGGGTTATGTCACGCTCGTAAAGTTGATTTGGCTTATGAGATGGTTGCAGAGGAGATCAAGAATGCAAGAGTTAAGCTTAGTACAGTGGTTTATAATGCATTGATTAGTGGGTTTTGTAGAGCCGGCAGAATAGAAAAGGCAGAAGCTTTGAAATCGTATATGAGTAAGAGTGGGTGTAGGCCGGATCTTGTTACATACAATGTGTTGTTGAATTATTATTATGATAACAATATGTTGAAGAAAGCGGAAGGGGTGATGACTGAGATGGTAAGAAGCGGGATACAGCCTGATGCTTATAGTTATAACCAGTTGCTTAAGCGGCATTGCAGGGTTGGGAATCCTGATAAATGCTATTCATTCATGGTAAAGGAGATGGAGCCTAGAGGTTTCTGTGATGTTGTCTCCTACAGTACTCTGATTGAAACATTTTGTAGGGTGTCAAACACTAAGAAGGCTTACAAGCTTTTTGAGAAAATGAGACAGAAGGGGATAGTAACAAATGTGGTCACGTACACGAGTCTTATCAAGGCTTTTCTTAGGGAAGGTAACTCTAGTGTTGCAAAGAAGCTGCTCGATCAGATGACGGAGTTAGGCCTGTCACCAGATCGCATATTTTATACAACAATTCTGGACCATTTGTGTAAATCCGGAAATCTCGACAAGGCTTATGGTGTTTTCAGTGACATGATTGAACATGGTATTACACCAGATACGATTTCATACAACGCTCTTATAAGTGGCCTCTGCCGGTCTGGTAGAGTAACTGAAGCACTGAAATTGTTTGAAGACATGCAGAGTAAAGGATGTTGTCCTGATGAGTTAACTTTCAAGTTCATTATTGGAGGACTCATACGGGAGAATAAACTATCAGCAGCCTACAAGATTTGGGATCAGATGATGGACAAAGGATTCACCCTTGATAGAGATGTGTCTGATACACTTATTAAGGCTAGCTGTTCAGTGAGTGCAGATGCGTAGGCACAATAAGGAGATACACCTTTAAAATAGTCAACATTGTCTTCTCCGGTGCGAAAGCAAAGTCTTTGTTGATCTATGGCGGTGTGGAATACAGAGCCATTTAAACCCCTACTAATGCCTGGTGCTGCTCCGAGTGAATTAGGCTTATCAGGTTTGAACTAGTTTCATTCCTTTTTACATGAGTAAATCTGTGGTTTAGTTTGCGTAGACAAACTAAACCTTATCTTTCTTTGCTATGTGAACCAACTCTACTTTGCCCTGTCACTGTTGCAGCTGACTCGCTATTAATGGTCCAGAAGGATCATCATTTGTGGTCAGACTCAAGAACAAGACGGTCATCCCTCTTGCAATGGAGATAAAACAATGTCTCTTAACTTACTTTAAAACTCATTCCTCCTCTGGAATATTAGATCGAGGACTAAGGGTATTGGACTGAGCAAAAGGGTTTACCTTTGGTATGCATCAGCACATCAAAGCTTTGTTGTTTCCTGGTATGAGAAGCACAAAATTTCCTACTTCAATGGCGGCTATAAATCTTCACCATCACCAGCATATTGGCAGGGGTTACAATCTAAACGGAGATCTCATCGTTGTGGAAAACTTTCACAAACCCAAGCAAGAGAAGAAGCGTGTGCTTAAGCTACGCGATGTTCAAGGTCTACTTCTACAACACACTCAGTGACTGACCATATCAAGCCACTCATTATTCCAAAGGGAATCTCGATTTTCACTAACTAGCTGCTTCACACACTCATTCAGACTCTGTTGCTTCATTTCAGAGCCAGAAGTAAGATTTGTAAAGTTGATACATGTTCGAACAAAGTCTCTTTCACTTTAAAGAAATGTTACACAAGAAGAAAAGGATTTATCACTAATGTATTCATTATTGAGAAATGTCACAAACTTCTTTCTTGAAAAACTACTGCAATTCAGCTTTGCTTTTTAATATATGCCAACACACAAATTGTGTATATATCATTTTTAAGTTAAAAACATTAACTTCAATGTTTGGTCGTGACCAAAAAAAAAAACTTCAATGTTTGGCCCATCGTGGCCCATCTTGGCCCAACTTGGCCCATATTTGCTCCGCACTGGTTTGCTCGACGCTCAAGAAATCTTTTCTTTTTCCTTCGTCTTCTTCGTTCATAACTTTGAGCTACTTCTTCTTCTTCTTCTTCTTCTTCTCTATTAACCCTTTGTTTCTGATTCAATTACTTTTCTTCATTAAAGGTACGATTTCAAATCCTTGATCAAGCTATAGTATCGTTGTTCTGGCTTGTAAATGAAGATAAGGGCTTAGTGCTAGATCTGATTTGATTTTGGTTAATCTCATGCTAGATTACCTTTGGTTCTGATATTCGAGTGGATACTTACATAAATTTTCGGAATTTCCATGTATCAATGATTCTGTAGAGTTTGAGAGGAAAAAAAATGAAGCTTGATACTAGAGGGTTCGAGACTTCCATGCCCATGATTGGATTTGGATCGAGCAGCGATATGCTTGATGGGTTTTCTTCTGTGCCCTCTTTTGATCTACCCCGCACAACAGATGTAAGTTTTGTGTTTATGTTGATTCGAATCAGTGTTTGTGAATTTTTCAATGTTGGTGTAATTTGATTGTGAGCTGTTCTTTTTGTTTGTGTGTTTCAGTTTGATGGGTTTCAGAAGGAAGCAGTACAGATGGTGAAGCCTGCTAAAGGAACAACCACACTCGCTTTTATCTTCAAAGAAGGTGTCATGGTCGCAGCTGATTCTCGAGCAAGCATGGGAGGATATATCTGTATGTTCTCTTTCTCATTTTACTTTTTTATGTTTCTGTTTTGCTTTATAGTGCTGACTTTGATGGTGTTTAGCTGTGAACTCTCCGAATAGTTCCTTAAGAAACGCATCATTATGATTTAGTTGAGTCTGTGGTAAAAGCACAGTGAGCATGGAGATTAAGTTAGCTTATTGTTGGCTTCTTTCTGTTGGCAAATGATTGTGATTCGGTAGAGGAAAGAAAGCGTTTTGTATGATTGCTGCTGATGTTTTTCTTTTGGTTTTCTTTATTCAGCCTCGCAATCTGTGAAGAAGATTATTGAAATCAATCCTTATATGCTCGGCACAATGGCCGGAGGTGCTGCTGACTGCCAATTCTGGCACAGAAATCTTGGAATCAAGGTACCTATCTCGAATGATCTTTGGATTCTGAACTGGTACTTGGCTTTTTTCAAACCTTTGCATTTGAGTGGGTCGACCCTGTTCTTGTGTTTCAAAATTTTGGGGGTTGTGTATGTGGAATTTTCTTAAGGTAGTACCGAATATGCATTTGCTGAAACTGTGGCTGATCTCTTGATTATTTGTTTATCCAAGTGCCGTTTACATGAGCTGGCAAACAAGAGAAGAATCTCTGTTTCCGGAGCTTCAAAACTTCTCGCAAACATGCTCTATTCATACCGTGGAATGGGACTCTCTGTCGGTACAATGATTGCTGGATGGGATGAAACTGTCAGTTAAACCTACTTCATATCTTCAACATTGTTCGTATCTTCTCGGTTAATGGAAACGTTGAGATGCTGAATCCTTTCTTTTTATAAACAGGGTCCTGGACTATACTATGTTGACAACGAAGGAGGAAGACTCAAGGGAGACAGGTTTTCAGTCGGTTCTGGTTCACCATACGCTTACGGTGTACTTGACAGCGGGTAAATCATTGCTCCAACATCTTCTTCTTTTTTGTTCCGAGACCCAAAAGTTAAAGACCAAAGTTTAATGATGTTAGTTAAGCAGCTGGATTTTGCTTGTATGATTAGGTACAAATTCGATATGTCAGTTGAAGAAGCTGCAGAGTTAGCAAGGAGATCGATCTACCATGCAACATTCCGTGATGGAGCCAGTGGCGGAGTTGCTAGCGGTAAGTAGTCCTAAATGCAATTTCTGGTCCAAATGAAATATCAAACTTTCAAGATTCTGATTGAGCTCATAATATTTGGTCTCTTCTCATGTGATCAGTGTACCACGTCGGACCGAAAGGATGGAAGAAATTATCAGGAGATGATGTTGGGGAGCTACACTATCACTACTACCCCGTGACACCAGCCACCGCAGAGCAAGTCATGGAGGAGGCAGCCGCCGAATAGAAAGATCGTTTATGTTTATTACCTTTCGCTCTCGCGTTGTTTCTATATTTGGTGATAGTAAATACTGAGTTTTCTCCAGCTTAAGCTTTGGTATTCTGTTTCACTAATCCGAAATATTGCTCAAGAGTTAAACTGTTTCTCTACAAATTTCTCCTTTTCAGCAGTCTCTGGTTCTTATGCTTCTCCTTCATCAAGTGCTTCAATCATCAAGTAGTGCCTAGACATTGTTTCGCTCGAAAACTGCGAGTATCCAGTGCTTCATTCTCGTCGCATCGGGCTGAATTCTCATCGAGTTTGATGCTTTCTGCGGTTAGAGTTAGGCAGACCTAGTGGTACAACTTGCGGGCGGACAAGTTGGATGTGGTGGTTATGGAGCATTGCACTATGTTCATTGTATTTGATACGTTCAAGTATATAACATTTGATTAGCGTCAGTGAAACGAACTACAATATGATCTTCAATTCAATCAGTGAACATAAGCAATAATGAATCAATTAGTGCCCATCTTGTTGTGTTTATCATCCCAATGAAGATCAAAATCCACAAGAATTTTGTAATTTTGTGTCACCTAGTTGAGTTCACAACTACTTCCAACTATCATATATACAACAATCTTTCAAACATCAGAGAACAGAGCCAAGAAGAGAAAACAGAGGAAGAGAACAATGACGATCTTGCTCCGTTTCTTCTTGGTTTTGCTTCTCACTTTCATATCATCAATCTTTCTTAAAAAGACTAAAGTCTCAAACTTTAATCTTCCTCCGAGCCCTTCAAGTCTTCCGATCATCGGAAACTTGCACCATCTTGCAGGATTACTCCACTTATGTATTCATACTCTCCATCAAATACGGTCCAGTGATGCTTCTTCGTCTTGGTTTTGTTCCAGTGGTTGTGATATCATCTAGTGAAGCAGCTGAAGAAGTGCTCAAAACTCATGACTTGGAATGCTGTAGCCGACCAAAGACGCTCGGGACCCGAAAACTCTCTTACGGTTTTAAAGATATCAGTTTCGCGCCATATGGTGACTACTGGCGACAAATGCGAAAACTCTCGGTCATTGAGCTTTTCAGTCTTAGAAAGGTTCAATCTTTTAGGCATATATATAAGAGAGGAAGAGATCGAACATATGGTGAAGAAAGTGTCGTCCGAGTCAGCTTCGAAACAATCTCCTGTTGATCTAAGCAAAACATTTTTCTCCCTAACCGCAAGCATCATTTGTAGAGTAGTCTTTGGACAGAACTTTCGCGCTAGCGGCTACATTATCGATCAGGACAGGATCGAAGAACTTGTTACCGAGGCAGTGATAGCTCTAGGAACTTTCACTTTCTCTGATTACTTCCCTGGTGGAGTTGGAAGATTCGTAGATTGGTTGTTTCAATAACAAAAGAGGATAAACAAAGTCTTTGAAGATCTTGATGCTTTTTACCAGCATGTGATTGATGATCACTTGACACCCGAACGAAGGAAAAATCCGGATATTGTTTCCTTGATATTGGATTTGATCGATGAACACGGAAATGCAGATTCTTTCCAACTCAATATGGATACTGTTAAGGGAATCCTCATGGTAATAAATCCTCTAATCTTGGTTTTCTTTTTACAACTTATACTAACTTGTTCGGTTTGTTTTTGCGTTTTCCGTCTGTTGTTCGGTGTTTTCTTTCTTTTCCGCTACTAGTAAGCTATGTAACTTCTGTCATAAACCAAAAATGGGTATAAATTTTAACATTTTGACACAAAAAATCTCATGCTAACTTCTTTATATATGTTGGTTCAGGATATATTTCTTGCGGGGATAGATACAGGGGCGATAACGATGATTTGGGCGATGACCGAGCTCGTTAGGAACCCCAAAGTGATGAAGAAAGCTCAAGAAAATATCCGAGCCACCCTCGGGCACAAAAGAGAAAGAATCACCGAAGAAGATCTAGGAAAAGTTGACTACTTGAAGCTCATAATCAAGGAAACATTTAGATTACATGCACCGGTTCCATTTTTGCTCCCAAGGGAAACAATGTCTCACATCAAGATCCAAGGCTACAACATTCCCCCGAAAACGCAAATCTATGTTAACGTATGGACGATAGGACGCGACCCTAAACGTTGGACCGACCCCGAAGATTTCATCCCTGAACGTTTTAGAGATAGTTCTATTGATTTTAGAGGACAACACTTTGAGTTATTACCGTTTGGCTCAGGACGAAGGATGTGTCCCGCGATGCCGATGGGGATGGCAACCGTGGAGCTAGCACTAATGAATTTGCTTTACTTTTTCGATTTGAGATTGCCCGATGGGATGAACGTTGAAGACATTGATATGGAAGAAAAGGGCAATCTCACCATTGTCAAGAAACTACCTCTTGAACTTGTGCCTCTTCCACACCATTGGTGATGAGCAGTGAGCAAAGCTCACATCATTCTTTAGATGTTATCGCAAGACTTAAACTAATGTTTGATGAACAATATTTTTATTATTATCCTAAGTATGAAAAGTTATACTATAAGTTTCTAGCTAAATCGAATTTCAATCCGATGGATAATGAGTAAATTTGATTATGACTATTTGTTATTTATCTCTGGACGTACTATGGAAGGTAATACGTTTCAAATATTGGTAATCCAAACTTATTAAACAGAACAAAGTAAAGAACCAAACTTACAAATCAATAAAAGTTTGATAAAAAAAAAGTAGTTAACCAGTACCAACTAGGTGTGGGTATTTTACGTGGATCCAAAAAACCGAACTGAAAAACCCAAATTAGATAAAATTTATAACTACAAGTTTCAAAATATTAATCATTTTAAAAGTATTGCAGATATTTTTAGTTACTTTCGGACATTTTCATGTATTTTGAATATTTTTTCCGCGTATTTGATTTTTATAGATATTGTTAAATATTTATGGGTTTTATATTAAAATCGGTAAATACTCGAATAAGTACCGGTTCTACTACGATCACTATAGCAAATATCCGGAAAAAAATTAAACACAAACCAAACTCTAATAATACCAAATGACACTTTAACCTAAGGCTGAATATTTTACTCGAACCTGACCCGAAAAATCCGAACAAATATGCAAAATACCAAATTGAGTTCCTTTCGCCGGTATTACGAATATCCCCAAACGGATACCCATAAAATCCGAAAGCTTTGAACCAAATCCGTACTCGAATCTGAAAAAACTCGAAATACTCGAGAATCCCGAACTGAATTTGAACACGGTTAAAAACTCAAAAACTCTGAAAGGAATTAAATAGAAAACTCGAAAATATCCAAACTCGAAAAAAGTATTTGGTGCATTCGGGTTTCAATAGGTTTATTAAACCTGACCAGAACCCAAAAAATTCGAATCAAACCTCACCCAAATTTTTTCAAAACCCGAACGGATCATAAAAGAATCGAGTTCAAGATCCAAACCCGATCCAAATCCGGATAGAAGTCGGACGCAAAACCCTATTTTAACCTCATAAAAGAACTTTCCAAATTGAGAAGGAAAAAAAAAAACTTTCCCAACCCGAAATACCCTATCCACGCTCAAACCGAGTACTAATATAGTAATATGCCCATACCTATTGTATAACAACTATCAAGAAACTCGCACACAAGGCGACGTGGGAGACTCTCTATCGTCCATTAAACGATAAGAAGATTTTATTCTAAAGACTTCAATTTTTTAAACCAACACGTCTATATCAAAACAACAGAATCGTCGAAGTCATTTTCATTGAGCCAATCAATTAATGACTTTTTTTCGTACACTCAACTAATCATATCACACAAGCACGTGACTGTTATGGAGTTATTCAACATTTTAATATTTTATGTTTTAGGTTTCAACCACTTGTTATTAAAAGAGGTAACTTCACCATTAGGCAATCAAATTTTTTATATATATACTCTCTTTTAGAATTGTTCACTCATATCTCCAACAAAACAGAGCTTAGTAGAAAATAAAAATGGCCATCTTGCTCTTTTTCTTCTTGGTTTTGCTTCTTACTTTTGTATCATCACTCTTTCTTAAAAGGACTAAAGTCTCAAACTTTAATCTTCCTCCAAGCCCTTCAAGTCTTCCTATCATTGGAAACTTACATCATCTTGCGGGATTGCCTCATAGATGTTTTCATAAGCTTTCTATCGAATATGGACCAGTGGTGCTTCTTCGACTCGGTTTTGTTCCAGTGGTTGTGATCTCATCGAGCGAAGCAGCTGAAGAAGTTCTCAAAACCCATGACTTGGAATGTTGCAGTAGGCCAAAGACGGTTGGGAGCGGAAAGCTCTCTTACGGTTTCAAAGACATTACTTTTGCGCAATACGGTGCTTATTGGCGGGAAGTGCGAAAAATCGCGGTTATCGAGCTTTTTAGTCTTAAAAAGGTTCAATCTTTTAGGTATATTAGAGAAGAAGAGGTGGAATTTGTGGTGAAGAAAGTTTCGGAATCGGCTTTGAAACAATCTCCTGTGGATTTAAGTAAAACATTCTTCTCGCTCATGGCGAGTATAGTTTGTAGAGTTGCTTTAGGACAGAACTTCCACGAGAGCGGTTTCGTTATCGATCAAGATAGGATCGAAGAACTTATTACCGAATCGGCTGAAGCTATAGGGACTTTCACTTTCTCTGACTTCTTCCCTGGTGGACTTGGGAGATTCGTGGATTGGTTGTTTCAACGACACAAGAAGATCAACAAAGTCTTTAAAGAACTTGATGCTTTCTTCCAGCATGTGATTGATGATCACTTGAAGCCAAAAGGAAGGAAAAATCCGAATATCGTTTCCTTGATGTTAGATATGATCAATGAACAAGGAGATGAAGATGATTCATTCAAACTCGAAATGGATAATCTCAAGGCAATCGTCATGGTAAAACTCTAATCTTGATTTTCTTTAAATCTCTTTTTTTTTGTCGTCGGTGACGCAGAGGCGGTTACGAGGTTCAAACCTTGATTTCGTGAAATAACAGCAAAGGTGGTGCAACCACTAAACTACTTGCTCTTCTCTATATCTCATATTAAACCACTTGATTAGTTTAGTTAATTTCATGCAACTATAGTATTAATTGGAGTTTGCATGTGTACTATGTGATCTTTAGGATGTATTTCTCGCGGGGATAGATACAAGTGCTGTGATTTTGATTTGGGCGATGTCAGAACTAGTCAGACACCCTAGAACGATGAAGAAAGTGCAAGAAGCTATCCGAACCACCCTCGGGCACAAAAGAGAAAGGATCACAGAAGAGGATCTAGACAAAGTTGATTACTTGAAGCTCATAATCAAAGAAACATTCAGATTACATCCAGCACTTCCTTTTATAATACCAAGAGAAACAATGTCACACGTCAAGATCCAAGGCTATGACATTCCCCCGAAAACGCAAATCCAACTTAACGTATGGACCATTGGACGCGACCCTAACCGTTGGAACGACCCTGAAGATTTCATCCCTGAACGGTTTACGAATAGTCCTATAGATTTTAGAGGTCAACACTATGAGCTATTACCGTTTGGTTCTGGTCGAAGGATATGTCCCGGGATGCCAATGGCGGTTGCTGGTATTGAATTGGCATTGTTGAATTTGCTTTACTTTTTCGATTGGGAGTTGCCTGATGGGATGACAAGTGAAGACATTGATATGGAAGAAGCTGGTAATATCTCCATTGTCAAGAAACAACCTCTTCAACTTGTGCCTGTTCAACGTTATTGATGAGTTCTACAAGGAAAAAGTTTGATAATATGGAAAGAATATGAGCTAAAAAAACACTTCATATTCTTTTATGTATATTGTTTGGTTTGTGTAAGAATAAATGTTGAAAGAAGAAACAATAATGTTTGTTAATTTGCTTGTAAGAAAAGTTTGGTTATGAGTAAATCTGAGTAAATCAAGCCTTTATAAGAAAAGTTTGTTAATTTGCCTACGAGTAATCCGTATAGTATTTAGAGTTATAATGTTCTAACGTAAATGATTTATACCTTTTTTAGTTTTTTTTGGGGTTATAAATCTAGTATGTAAAGCTTGTAAACCTTTTGTTCCAAACTTTGGTAATATATTTCACATTCTATCAAAAAAAAAAAAAATCTGAAATCCAAAAATTTATAATATATCTTTTCGAAAAGTTTTTGAAAATATTGGTGGCCTATATAACCATTAACTAATGTTTGAAAAATATAACTTCTATAAATTAATATTTGATAAATTAATATCTCGATAAATTTTATTTTTTCCGATCTTAAATTAAGTTTTCGAAAAAAATAATATCTCGAAAAGTTAATAATTCTTTGAATTAATAAAATATTTTCGATGTAACAACATTAATTTATAGAAGTTTAATTGTATCAAGCCTTCATATTATATGAGTTAATGGCATGGTATATATCAACCTAATGAATCTTCCTTTGTTTCCTTTAACTCATTCTATTTTTGTCAACTATGTAAACAGTTACTAAACAAAATTTAAGTTTTAAAAAATAAAATTGTCGGTTATAAGATTTGATTAATTAGAATTAATCTGAATTGATTAGAAATTTTTTTTTAAAAGCAGATATGTGTAAACATCGGAGCATTGTCAGCAAATATTTTTTTAAAGACAATTATCTTTAGTAATACTTAGTAAAATATTCAAGATTTCAAGACTAAGCTAAGTCATAAATTTCACATTTTGTTGCTAGCTGGAGACTATTTTGTTAAGTATCCACGACTATGACAACAACAAGAACCAATCTTTAGGCTTTGGATTATTATCAAAGCGATCCATTAATAGATTGTTATCCAAAACAAAAAAAATGTAGAAATTCTACATCATTTACTGTTGATTTGGATTGTAAATAGTGTCGATGTGACATGGATGATTTATAAAAGGAGATAAACATTTTTACATTGGTTTTGTTTTGTTGAAGAGGCAAGTGATATGGAGTGGGTCAATTGACCCCAACAAATTTAATTTATTTACTGTACATTTTGGAAAAAAAGTTTTGGTTTTGATCCCACTTAAAATTATAAATTGACTCCGATAAATTTTACTCAAATCCTTTTTTTCCTCTTAAAGAACTCTAATCCAAAGTATTCAAACTAAAATCAATTATTTAGTCCCTTTACGTTTAACTGAATTCATATTAATAATGGAGAAAATGTTTTTTCTATAGAAATGATAGGCTTACAACTAAAATTAAAATGTTACAATATATATATATATTCTCTGTCCCATTTTATAAGTTTTTCTGCATTTTTTTGTTTTTCTACTTTGTAAGTTTTTCTAGAATATCTATGTAAATAGATTAATTTAATTAACTAATATTAATTAAAATAATTTTTTATTGATGGAATGATTTTTTGCTAAATATAAATAATGTTTTTTAGCACAAAAACACAAATTTTGAAATTTAACCATTTTAACTGGAAAAACTTACATAATAGAATCGAGGAAGTATATACTATATAGTAGTGTTTTTTTATTAAATATATTATATTGTATTGACCCAATACAAATTTTCTCTAACATATATGAATTAGGAAGAAGTAGAACCTTATCCATATCTACTACACACGCCAAATTTTAAAACACTTATCTAAGCTTATGACATATATGATCTCACAATCAAAATCAATGATCTCTTTCGCTACAAAAATACCTCAAATATATATAACCAAATCGGCAGATTTAACTTGTCTTTTTTTACCTCACGTAGATGAATTCACGTAAATAAAATAAATTTTTCCTTGTCTTTAATTCTGCATATATTTATGATTGGAATATATACATATATATATATTATATTGTTGTTTCAAAACTTTGTTCTTCACTAAAAAATTCAAGAAAACATTAAAAAGTTATCTGCCAATCTAGTAGAAAAGTTAGTTGGGAACCCATTTTTACAGTATAAGTTTACTAGTAGTAACTATTGAAGATAACTTTACAAATTAAAGCCTACTACGAGAACGTGGAAGAGAGTGAACCACCTTCATTCAATATGACAAGAGGAGGATGACAAATAAAGCCTACTATAAAAGTATAAGACATGGAATGGATAACAGTTCGGAAAAAAGGGAGACGCGGTCGAGACCGCGGTTCTCATCAACACCAACCTTACTAGTTTCCAAAGTGCTCTCTGGTCTACTAAGTCAAACCTTATATTGGCTTCATCTAAATATTTAAGTTTACTGGTAATTACTTAGAGTTGATCTACATGTTTTTATAACTCTTATGGTTTTACGACCATATTTTGTAATTTTCTGTATCTTTTAATTTGAAAATCTTTTAAACAAAACTTTACAAATTATGAATGGGAGTTAAAATCGACTCTCTAAGGTATGTTATATTTAGATAATGTTTATTTGTCATTGTAATAATTCAGTGAGTTAGTTTAAGGAAGTTAAAAAAGAGTTGTAGTCTATAGGAGTTGATTAATTAAAATTTTTTAAAAATTAAAATAATTATGTGTGAACATCGGAGCATGTTATCAAATCATTTATAAACAACTGTCTTTGGTTATGTTTAGTAAAATATTCAAAAGATTCCAAGACTATGCTGAGTCAATTTTTATATTTTGTTGCTAGCTGGAGAAGAGTATGTATCCTGCGAGGATCACGATTACAAGAACCAGTCTTTATTAATTAAACTTATATAGTACATATTATTATAGTTGAATCCGGTGATAACTGAGAAGGGGTCCATTGGTAACAGCTTTAAAAACTGTAGCTTTATTTTAAGGTTTTCAAAATAAAAAATTCAGATCAAGCTTTAATAAATTAAAAGTTCTAACAGTGCTCATAAAAATGCTCGCAGGCCACTTCACAGTTTTTGTTCATCATCGTTCCATTTTTTTCATAGATAATTAAATCTAACTTTTACTTTTTTAAAAGATTACAATTACTTTTTAACAGTCAAAGTTTCTACAGCAAAATAAATTAAAGTAAAACTTACAGCATTCATTTTAAAAGTGTTAAACAATCACCCCCAAAATCATTGATAAAAGAGAAAAAAATAATTGATGATTAGTTAAAATAAAATCAAATTAATATTGAAATCATTAAAACGAAATTAATAAAAATACTTTCACTGCTTCATTTTAAGTGATGTTTAAACTTTAAAGTATATGCACATTGTCTAACAAATTACAAGTTTTCATGCAATTTATCTCGTAAAAACGTCATTGACTAAAACTATTTCAACAAATAAAAAAGTACTCCCTTTGTTTCACAGAAAATGTCATTTGACATTTTTTATATATATTAAAAAAACTATTAAAATGTCTTATATGTCTTTCATTAATATTTTAAAAAAAATTCTCTCTCCATTTAAGGAATTAAAACAATGAGGTTAAAACCGGAACTTAGCTTATAAATTTGTATCGAAAATGTAAAACGACATTCTTTTTGAAACAAAATTAAAACCTCAAAACGACATATTTTAAAAACGGAGGAAGTAGACTACATAGTCTAATTGGTTAAAATTTCCGAATAGTTTTAAATTTTTGCATCGAAACTTTAAAACATCACTTAAGTTGAAACGAATAAAGTTTCTATAAAGCTTCACTCAAAGTGAAACCGAAGGAGTATACAACCTATTACAGAGATCTTTTAAAAGTGAGATATTAAAGATTCCTAGACTAAGCTAAGTCATTAGTTACATTAAATATCCACAAGCAACACGACAACAAGAATTAGTAGACGACTTTAGTAGATTATTATCAAAAAAGATCCATGATTGCTTGATAATGTGCATACACATTGTAAGAATAAATTTATATTAATCATTTATCTTAATTATATGGTGAGAACAAAAAAATTCGTTTAACTTAATTTCTTTACGCAGTAAATGTCCTAAAAATGGTAAAAATTCTCATTCCATTGTCTATATATTGATTATTTCAAATCTTAGTTCTTCATTCGAAAAATACCAAAAGAAAAAAAAAACAAGAGAGAAATTATGTCAATCTTGCTCTATTTCCTCTGCTTCTTACCCATTTTCATAGTTTCTTTTTTCATCATCTCAAAAAAGTTTCAACCCTCAAAATGGAAACTTCCTCCAAGCCCATCAAGTTTACCAATCATAGGAAACTTGCATCATCTCAATGGTTTACCACATAGATGCATACATAAACTTTGCATCGAATACGGATCAGTGATGCTTCTTCGTCTTGGTTCTCTTCCAGTGGTTGTGATCTCCTCAAGCGAAGCAGCAGAAGAAGTTCTCAAAAACCATGACTTGGAATGTTCCACTCGATCAAAGATGGTTGGAACCGAGAAGCTTTCTTATGGTTATAAAGACATAACTTTTAGTCCATACGGTGAGTATTGGCGAGAGATGAGGAAAGTCGCGGTTATCGAGCTTTTTAGCCTTAAAAAGGTACAATCTTTTAGGCCTACAAGAGAGGAAGAGATCGAGTTGATGGTGAAGAAAGTTTCCGAATCATCGGCTTTAACACAATCTCCTGTGGATCTAAGCAAAACATTTTTCTCGCTCACTGCAAGCATCGTTTGTAGAATAGCCTTGGGACAGAACTTCCATGATTGCGAGTTCATAGATCAAGAGAAGATCAAAGAACTTGTTTCCGAAGCAGCGGATGCACTAGGGGATTTCACTTTCACTGACTTGTTCCGAGGTGGATTTGGACGTTCCTTAGATTGGTTGTTTGGTAAACACAAGAAGTTAAACAAAGTCTTTAAAGAGCTTGATGCATTTTATCAACATGTGATTGATGATCACTTGAAGGAATCATCAGAAGGTAAAACTTCGGATTCCGCAACCGATATTGTCTCCGTGATGCTGGATCTAATCGGAAGACAAGGAAAAGGAGATTACTTCAAGCTCAATACCGATAATATCAAGGGAGTCCTAATGGTAACAACGATCTATTATTCATCATTTTTATAGTCCATTGGTTACATTTCCTTGTTAGATTATTAGACCATTAAAATACAAAAGTAAAAAATTTACCAACTTCGATGGTAAAAATCCCTCGAATTAACGAGGAAATAATGGTTCAAGTGCATTAGGAGAGATTGACTCGCCAAGTCTTCTAGTCCCCGAACCTCCTAATCATCAACCAAAGAAGAGTAAAAAATTTTCATAATAGCTTAGTAGCAAATCGATATTTTGACCTAAACCAACATAACAAATCACTCGACTTATATTACTATTGACATTTTAAATATGTGTTTGTGTATATGGTTCAGGATATATTTCTCGCGGGTATAGACACAAGCGCTATAACGATGATTTGGGCGATGACAGAACTCACTAGGAATCCAAGAGTGATGAAGAAAGTTCAAGAACACATCCGAACCACGCTCGGGCCCGAAAAGAAAACAATCACCGAAGAAGACCTCAACAAAGTCGATTATCTACAACAAATAATCAAAGAAACATTCAGACTGCATCCACCAGTCCCACTTGTGACTAGACAAACAATGTCACACGTCAAGATCCAAGGCTACGACATTCCTCCAAACACAGCGCTTCAAATCAACGTGTGGACGATAGGACGTGACCCAAAACGTTGGACTCGCCCCGAGCATTTCATCCCGGAACGTTTTGAGAATAGTCCGATAGATTTTAGAGGGCAGAATTACAATCTGTTACCGTTTGGTTCGGGACGAAGGATATGTCCGGCGATACCAATGTCCATTGCTGGTATAGAATTGGCATTGTTGAATATGCTTTACTTCTTTGATTGGAGATTGCCTGATGGAATGAAAATTGAAGACATTAATATGGAAGAAACTGGTACTCTCTCGGTTATCAAGAAACTACTTCTCCTCCTTGTACCGGTTCAAGTTCAACCACAATAAAGTGATTTCAAAACCTTTTTAACTTTGTTGTTTGTTTTGTTTTTATACGTTGGATTTTCATTCGTATGTAATTTTATATATTATGTATGAAGTCAGTTTGCACCGGATTAATAGTTGGACCGGATGATTACTAACTATTTGATTAATAAAAAAATTATTCATAAAATTATTTATTTTTTAAAACAAAAACGAAAATAATAAATAAAAAGCGAAATTAATAAAGAAAATATTTATCTTAAAAAATCATGGTTATCTTTAAAGAGTCATTTAATATATTTGATATATTTGATTTTTTAATCAAAAAATAATATATACATATATATACATATTTCTAATTATGATATAAGATAAATATATCTTAAAATAAAACAAATTAAAAAATTAAATTAACAATACTCCTAAATCAATCATACTTTATATAAAAATTATTATATTTAAATAATTATTAAGATATTATATATTTTAATTAACTAAAAAACCATACGAAGTTATGAACTAATAAAATGTCATATCTTCTACTTTTTGATAGCTATACAGAAAATAAATTTATTAAATAATGAATCGACATTTTTAGTCATGAATAAAACAACTTAAAATTTAATATTATAGTTTTTAGCGGGGTCAAATGTCAACATCGACAAAATATTCAATCTTATGCAAGATATGCTAAATGGAGTAATATAGTATTTTGGATTATATTTTTTGCGCGTCGAATTTTAAAATCTGTAAAATATTTATATCTTATACAAGATATGTCAAATGGGCTCTACCTCATTTAAATTCATATAATAATTTGTACTATCTAAATAAAAATCACATGATTAAAATTTTAAAAGTCGAAATTTTAAAATATCATTTTTAAGCATCTAATTATATTGAAATAAACCGAAACCAAAAAGAGTTTAAATTTAAACATCAAAACAAAGGAAAGCAAACCACACAAACTCACTTTTTTCCAATATCAATTGAAAATTTTGAAAGTCGAAAAATTTTACATATCAAATCTAAAATTTACAAAATTTTAATGTCCGCATATTATGTAAACCACTAAAATACGTAAGAGTTTATTATTTATTTGAAATTTTAATCGGTCACTTTGGATTTATTATAGGCAGCAATTTAATTTAGTCACTCGTGACTTCATGGGTTGAATCAATAATTGTTCTTGGAAAATATCTGATAAGAAAAATAGAAAAAAATTATTTTCTCTTCAAGCAAAGATATTATTATCAATATTAAATTACAAAATTAGAAATTATATATAAAGTAGTTGATAATTTCTTTCATTAAAATACAAAACCCAAAGAAGAAAGAAAATTAAAAAAAACAGTCTTGAAAAATGTCAATCTTCCTCTGTTTTCTCTTCCTCTTGCCCCTTATCTTCATCACCTTCTTGAAAAATCTCCAACGTTCGAAATGGAATCTTCCTCCGGGGCCACAAAAGCTTCCGATCATCGGAAACTTACACCAACGTCGAGAGCTAAATCCACGGAATAGTCGGGAACTCTCTCAGAAGTACGGACCAGTGGTGCTTCTCCGCTTCGGATTCGTACCCGTGGTCGTGATCTCATCGAAAGAAGCAGCAGAGGAAGTGCTCAAGATCCACGATCTTGAGTGTTGTAGCCGACCAGAGAAGGCCGGGACCAGAACCATCTCTTACAACAATAAAGACATCGGATTCGCGCCTTACGGTGAGGAGTGGAGGACGATGCGAAAGCTCTCTGTGCTCGAGCTCTTTAGCTCGAAAAAGCTTCAGTCTTTAAGGTATATCAGAGAAGAAGAGAATGACTTGGTAGTCAAGAAACTCTCTGAATCTGCTTCAAGACGGTCTCCGGTGAATCTGAAGAAAGCCCTTTACACATTAGTCGGGAGTATCGTGTGTAGAACCGGGCTCGGGGAGAATCTCCGCGAGTGCGAGTTCATGGATGAAGATCGAATGGCTGATCTTATGCACAAGGCTGAATTGATCTCGAGGAGTTCTTTGTTCTCTGATTTGTTTCCCGGAAGAATCGGTGAGCTCATGGATTGGATCTCTGGTCAGAAAAAGAGAATAGAGAATGATTTTTCGGAATTCGACACGTTCTTTCAGAATATACTCGATGATCATCTTAAGCCTGGAAGAAGAGTACTTGAGAGCTTTGATATTATTGATGTGATGATTGATATGATGAGGAAGCAAGAGAAGGATGGAAACTCTTTCAAGATCACTACGGATCATCTCAAAGGAATGATCTCGGTAAATATATTCTTGAGCAAAGATCGATACTAATTCTTGAAACTTGCAGAAAAATCGGTTTCCTTGCCACTTAAGGCATCTATTGTAACCCTAAGTTTGTCTTATGTCAGGATATATTTCTAGCAGGGGTAAGCACAAGTGCCTCAACAATGATATGGGCAATGACAGAGCTGATTCGAAACCCGAGAGTGATGAAGAAAGTACAAGACGAGATTCGGACAACACTTGGGGATAAGAAAGAGAGAATCACTGAAGAAGATCTAAACCAACTTCACTACTTCAAGCTCATGGTGAAGGAGATATTCAGATTACACCCAGCAGCTCCACTTTTGCTTCCAAGAGAGACATCTTCTCACATCAAGATCCAAGGCTATGATATCCCCCGCAAAACACAGATCTTGATCAACGCTTACGCGATCGCACGGGATCCAAAACTCTGGGAAAAACCGGATGAGTTTAATCCAGACAGGTTTCTTGAGAGTTCAATAGATTACAGAGGACTAAACTTTGAGCTTTTACCGTTTGGTTCTGGTCGGAGAATCTGTCCAGGGATGGCAATGGGGATCGTCATCGTTGAGTATGGACTTTTGAATTTGCTTTACTTCTTCGATTGGGGTTTGCCGGAGAAGGAAGAAGCCGGCAAGATCATTACCGGAAATGAAGTTGCTCTTGACCTCGTTCAAGTTCTTGTCCACTACTAGAAAATCTTTCTCTTTGTTTTGCAACTTCTTCTTTGAATAAAGTAATCAGAAGAGTAATCTTCTATTATTGTTCAGTTAGCTATTGCCATTTGTCAATTTACTATGTAAAAAATATGAGGTTTTGAGCGAGACCTTTAGCCTAGTGGCAGATGCTCAGCTCACCAAATCCGGAAGTCGAGGGTTCGTATATCCGGTCGCGCATATGTGCGCGCAGCCCCGTATGAGGGGTTATGGGCTACCGGATCGGCCCATTGTGATCCGGACTCCTTGTATGTGAGGATAAATTTCTCGGTATTAGGATTAGAGTCACCGGGCCAGTCCGTTGTGGTCTGGATTGCCGACAAAATAAAAAAAATTTAGTAAGAAAATCAAATATAAGGTTTATCAAATGCTCACTATTAGATTAATTTACATTTTTGTCAAAAGAAGGCACACAGACAAATATCAAGAGCTCGTTATCAAGGTTCCAAGACTAAAATAAATATGTCAACATCGGAGCATGTTACCAAAACATTTATAAACACAACTTGTCTTTCGTTTAGTTATGTTTAAAATTCAAGATTCCAAGACTAAAATAAATATGTCAACATCGGAGCATGTTACCCAAAACATTTATAAAACACAACTTCTCTTAGTTTAGTTATGTTTAGTACAAAACTCAAGATTCCAAGACTAAGCTATTTTTGTTTTTTAATAATAAGACTAAGCTGAGTCTTTGTTAACATTTTGTTGCTAGCTGGAGACGATTATGGCTTCATTAAATTGATATACATGTTATTATAGTTGCGTTTCTGAAGTCGACTGTATGTTTAAACGAGTGATAAGAACATTAACAAAGAGATAAAGAAAAAGAAGAAATCATTAATCTTAAAAAAAATTAAGAGTAAATGCCATATGAATAATGCAAAAACTTCTTCTACCATTGTCTATATATTGCTTATTTCAAAGCTTTAGTAATTCACTCATAGAAAACAAAAAAGAAGAAAATATATAGAGAGACAACTATGTCAATCTTCCTCTGCTTCTTACCCATTTTTATAGTTTCCTTTTTCATCATCTCAAGAAAGCTTAAACCTTCAAAATGGAAACTTCCTCCAAGCCCATCAAGTTTACCAATCATAGGAAACTTGCACCATCTCAGTGGTCTACGTCATAGATGCATTCATAAACTTTGTATCGAATATGGACCAGTGATGCTTCTTCGTCTTTGTTCTCTTCCAGTGGTTGTGATCTCCTCAAGCGAAGCAGCGGAAGATATGTTCAAAACCCATGACTTGGAATGTTCCACTCGAGCCAAGTTGGTTGGAAATGGAAAACTCTCTTATGGTCATAAAGACATTGTTTTTGGTCCATATGGTGAGTATTGGAGAGAGTTGAAGAAAGTCGCAGTCATCGAGCTTTTTACCCTTAAAAAGATACAACATTTTAGGTCTTCAAGAGAGGAAGAGGTCGAATTGATGGTGAAGAAAGTTTGTGAAGGGACACAATCTCATGTGGATGTAAGCAAAACTTTCTTCTCCCTCACCTCAAGCATCGTTTTCAGAGTAGCCTTTGGACAAAACTTCCATGACTGCAAGTTCATCGATCAGGAGAAGATTGAAGAACTTGTTTCCGAAGCAATGGATGCTTTAGGAGATTTCACTTTCACTGACTTGTTCCGAGGTGGATTTGGACGATCCATAGATTGGTTGTTTGGTAAACACAAGAAGTTAAACAAAGTCTTTAAGGAGCTTGATGATATTTTTCAGCATGTGATTGATGATCACTTGAAAGAATCATCAGAAGGTAAAACTATGGACTCTACAACTGATATCGTCACCGTGATGCTACATTATATTGGAAGACAAAGAAACGAAGATTACTACAAGCTCAAAACTGATCACATCAAGGGTGTCCTAATGGTAACAAACTAACAATAGTCTATAATTCATCATTTTTTCGATCTCTTTTTTTTAAGACATATTGCATATGTGTTTTCATATGGTTTCAGAATATATTTCTTGCGGGGATAGGTACAAGCACCATACCATTGATTTGGGCAATGACAGAACTCGCTAGGAACCCGAAAGTGATGAAGAAAGTTCAAGAAGAGATCAGAACCACACTCGGATCCGAAAAGAAATTTATCACCGAAGACGACCTCAACAAAGTCGATTATTTACAACACATAATCAAAGAAACACTAAGATTGCATCCACCATTCCCACTTGTGTCTAGATTAACAATGTCTCATGTCAAAATCCAAGGCTATGATATTCCTCCAAACACACCAATTCGAATCAACGCGTGGACGATCGGGCGTGACCCAAAACGTTGGACTGACCCCGAAGATTTCATCCCTGAACGATTTGCGAATAGTTCGAAAGATTTTAGAGGACAAAGTTTTGATCTGTTACCGTTTGGCGCTGGCAGGAGGATATGTCCAGCCATTCGATTGTCGGTTTCGGTTATAGAATTGGCATTGTTGAATATGCTTTACTTCTTTGATTGGAGATTGCCTGATGGGATGAAAAGTGAAGACATTGATATGGAAGAAACTGGTAATCTCTCGGTTAGCAAGAAACGACCTCTCATTCTTGTACCTGTTCCACGACAATAATGTATCCAAAGCTTTTGAACTTTCTTGTTTTCTTCTTTGATGTAATACTATAATAAAAATTGTAACAATTAAGAGCTTGATTTGTGCAAGCAATTATTGTTGGTGGTACTTTCTAAAATTATTTGTGAAAATATATTTAAAAGAAAAACTTATTTCGGTGATATTTTTGATAATTTTTTCACTTTGTTTTAAAGTTTTAGTAGTTCACTTTGGAGTTCTATGTTCTCTCATATGTTTCTAGGAAGAATCGGTGAACTTATGGATTGGATCTCCGGCCAAAACAAGAGATTAGAGAATGCTTTCTCGGAACTCGACGAATTTCATCATCTCTAGCACATAAAGAACCTTCTCTGCTAGAGATGATGAAAGCCATAACCACCTATTTTTTCAGTGTGAATTCTCTGCTAACATTCTCACATCTTTCTTGGGAAGTATGCTTGGAAGCAATATACATCTTCTACATGGTTTAATGGAGCGCACTCTTCTGCCTACTTCAGGTTTGAATCACCAAACAAGAACTGTAGCCAAACTACTTCTTCAAGTCATAACTTACACCATTTGGAAGGAGAG
>OVAN01002598.1:0-32691 GCA_900406275.1 Anastatica hierochuntica
GCTGTGCACTTGCAGTGATATATTTCGGGTTAAAACTTTGAGATATCAAGGGACGAGGGAAAGGGAGGGGTGAGTGACAGGGGAATCACCCAGTGAGACATGAAATTGCTAGACACGCAACACCGCGGAACAGACTTAACATGCATTCACAGATAACATAGAATTAGCACCAAGCAGACACCTTTTGTGTCACANTTCTCCAAAACGCCTTAACCTGCAACAACCACCACAGTGACCGGCTAAACTCACACGCCAACTCCCCGGTTTGTGTGGACTCAGGGATTTCTTTCACTCCTCTAGGGGCGATCACACTCCCACAACTCATTCAAAACGCATAACATCACATCCTAATACACTAGTTCAATTTCCTAGACCTCTAGTTCAAGCATCAGATAGACTGACTCGACTCTCAAACAGGACAACAATCAAGACGCGTTAACCCTATGCTAGCAATGAATAACATCTTAAGGCAATTCTACGAGGGATTAGCTACGGGAATAGCGCCTCACCTTGGCAACTGCAGATCCGGAGATTGGACACAAGAGACTACCGGAACAGCTACTGGACTTCGGGACCTGAACCAAAAGGAACTCGGATTAGACCTTAATCAGGATCAAGCTCAAAAAGGAAAATTTCCATTTATGGAAACCTGCCATAAATGGAAACTTTCTAAAAACGGAAACTTTCTAAATCGGAANCCTGCCATAAATGGAAACTTTCTAAAAACGGAAACTTTCTAAATCGGAAACCTGCCCGAAATAAAAACTTTCCTGAAAAGGAAACTTTCCAAAAATAGAAACTTTCCAAATTGGGAACTTGCCAAAAATGGAAAGTTTCCATAAATGGAACCTACGACAACCGGGCACGGAAAACTACGGAAACACGGAAAAGGAAACCACGGGAAACGGAAACGCGGAACTACCTCACAAATGCCGGAAATGCCGCGGTAGAGTCGCGGACTCGCGAGCGCGGCGGCTCGAGCGACAGAGAGACGGCTCGGCAGAGGTTTGGTCGGGTTCGGGTGGTAGCTGGGAGGCTCGGGTTTCGTCGGAGGTGATCAGGAGATGCTCAGAGACTTGGATCGGCGCGGGGATCAACTGCTGAGGCGCCGATGAGGCTCGGAAAGGCGACGGCGGCGGCTGGGGGTCACGATCGGCGGCTGGGAGGGGTTGCGGCGCTCGGTTCAGCGAAGATGAGGGCTCGGGCTCTCGGGTTTGCTCGATCAACAGCTCGGAAGGAGGGAACGGCGGTGGTGGCTCACGGAAAGGAGAAAACGGCGGCTGGGAGGGTTCGATTGGTGGCTGCGGCGCACGGGTAGGCTCGATCGACGGCTCGGGTGGCTCGGCTCTCGAGTTTTTGCGGAAATTCGGCAGAGTTTCGTTGCGGTTTTCGGATGGATGCGTTTCTCGAGAAGTAGGCACGTTTAAATAGGAAGACGGAGACGCGGGGAACCCTAGGGTTTTCGGTTCTCCTAAACCGAGCCCTTCGGTTTGAACTAAACCGGGTTGATTGACGCGGCTTAATCCCGATTCCGGGTCGAGGTCGTGACAGTTTCTTTGAAGTGAATTTAAATGGAAGTATTCATTGTTAAGCTAGTGGCTTTCAACTCAAAATCAATTATGAATGTAGAAATAATACTTGATCGAGTTTGTTTTGATACTTTTTTATCTGAACTTAATATTTTCTTCTATAGTTTTATGAAAAAAGTAAAATTTTGAAACTATGTTTTCTTCTTTTAGTTAGAGTCAGTCTATAAACTTTAAAAGTTACATTGAAATTCTAGAACGTAATTAACTTTTTAAATTAGTTGTGAAACTATGATCCGGTATAAATATTTGTTTAATATTCTATCAATGTAGTGGGTAAAAAAGGCGAAGAAGAATAGTCAATGTATAGGCGCTATGTGAACGTGGATGATTATCTTCTTCTTTTTTTGCCAACTATTTTTTTTAAATGAAGAAGTTACAGCTCAAAGAGTGTTACAACCATTTAACTACATATTGTTGTGATATCTCTCTAGTTTTTCTTGCCAATACATCAGCTGCCGTATTACAATCTCTTTTAACATACCCAAATAATATATTTCGTTGCCTTCCATCAATGGTAGAGATTTTTGTGATATACTGATGTAAGCCATAAACATTCCTTGAGCAGCAACAGTTCCTTGCACCTTACTGAGAGTTCAGTACAAAGTGATATTATCTCCACAAAACTTAACATTATTGTATCCCAATCTATTAATCTGCATCATAGCTTCCCTCAATGCTAGAGCTTCAATTTATAGTATTGTGCTTACCGGTCTATTGAAGTAGATCCTTGGATAATTGGCTTGTTTTTCACAATGTAGAGCACCCATGCTATTCCTGCTCTATCTGAAGATGACTTCCAAGATGCATCTACAAAACAGTAATAATCGATATCCAAAGGATTGTTTTGAGGGGAAGTTTGCATGTTATTTCCCATAGTAGTTGATGGTTCCATAGAGTTGTTTATCTCCTTTGCATCATGAATCCACTCTGTTAAATCAAGAAGGGATTGATTAATGACTCACGGGATAGAAGTTCTTTTGTTGCGGAAGACAATATCATTTCTGCTTTTCCATGGCCTCCAACCAATAAACGCAGGTAATTGAAATT
This sequence comes from Anastatica hierochuntica, assembly GCA_900406275.1. Taxonomy (NCBI): domain Eukaryota; kingdom Viridiplantae; phylum Streptophyta; class Magnoliopsida; order Brassicales; family Brassicaceae; genus Anastatica; species Anastatica hierochuntica. The sequence goes on from OVAN01002598.1 coordinate 2,637, forward strand.
TTTGACATTCATAAGTTTCACTGTAGCCAACATCTGTACGTTATCATTCAAGGAGTCATAGAAATTTAGATCACCTTGTGAGCACCTCAAAAGTACTAGCTCTCATACTTCCTTTGCAAATCTACATTTGAACAACATATGATTAATGGTTTCCTCATGTTCCCCACAGGTCTGGAAAATGGAATTAATGAACATGCGTCGTTTCATACACTCAGAGGTGGTAAGAATACCATTTTGCAGAACTCTCGACCAAAAATGCTGGATTTTTGGCGGTACTTGGAGTATCCAAACCTACTTATATAAGGCATTATTCTCAGTGCTTGTACCTGAATGCTCATGCATCAACAAGGCATAACCAAATTTGACATTATATTTTCTTGTATTACTAAACATCCACTCAGGTTTATCCTCATTTCCTGTGCAGCTTGGTCTTATTAGCCTAATATGTGTAATGTCTTCAGGGTGGATATATTGCTCTAAACATTCCATATTCCACTATCCACCATTGAAATTTAATAGATCAGCCACAAAAAAAAAGTTGGAATCCACATTGTTAGTAATACCTCGAGGTGGTTTTAGAGGTATTTTATTGAGTCATTTATCTTTAAAGATTCTTGTATTTCTTCCATTTCCAATTGTCCACTTAGTCCATGCTGGATAAGGCTTAAACTATGGTAGAGTCCATTCCAAGCAAATGATGTGTTAGATACTTTTGAAGCTTCAAAAATGGATGTTTTATTGTAATACTTAGCCTTAAAGATATTAGTTAATAACGTCTGAGATTCAACGATCATTCTCCATACCTTCTTAGCTAATAAGACTAAGTTGAAGCTTCTTAAATCTTCGAATTCTAGACCTCCATAACACTTAGGCTTGGTGATTTTGCTCCAGGAAATCCAAGGTATTTTATATTTGTCCTTCGAAGAAGACCACCAAAATTTCCTAATTGCTTGGGCCATTGCTTTAAGGATTCTAAATGGAAGGAGGAAGCACAACATCGAATAAGTAGGTAGTGTTGTAGCCACTTCTTTGATTAATACCTATTTACCGGCAGGAGATAGAAGCTTTGTGTACCAATTATTCACTTTCTCTTGAACTCTTTGTTTTATGAAGTAAAAAGCATCAGTAGTTTTCCTACCTACAGTTTCTGGAAGGCCAAGGTATCTGCCAAAATCGCCAACTTTATCAATTGATGTTAGAGATTTCATATGAGATTGAACCTACTGAGGTGTGTTTGGCAAACATTATTGCTGATTTAGTGAAGTTGACATGTTGTCCTGAGATATCTGCATAGGTTTTAAGAGCTAGAAGAAGACTCTTACATTCATGTTCCTTTGCTTTACAAAACATGAGAGAATCATCAATAAAAAAATGAGATATCGCAAGTCCACTTTTACTAGGCCTAAATCCATGCAGATCTCCTTTCCTTACCAGTCTAGATATGAGAAAGGATAGACCTTCAGAGCAAATGAGATAAATATATAGAGATATAAGATGTCCCTGTCTAATTCCTCTATGAGGTATCACATTTTCTACAGGGCTAGCATTAACTAGAATAGAGTAAGATGATGATCTGATACATAATATCACTCACCTACACCATTGCTCAACAAAGCCTAATTCTTTCATCATAAACTCTCTAAAATCTCATTCCAGCTTATCAAAAGCCTTAAATATATTCAGCTTAAGGGCTATAAATTTATTTACACAATCTCTTGTGGTTAGGCTTTGAAGGAGTTCATGGATGATTAAAACGTTATCAGTGATTAATCTCCCTGGTATAAAGGATGTCTGGTTCTCAGAGATAATTGAATGAATCTAGGGCTTTAACCTTTCATATAAGAATTTTAGATCTAACTTTATATGCAATGTTGCATAAAGTAATAGGTTATAATCCTTCATCCCCAAAGGATTATCATTTTTTGGAATGAGGCATATATAAGCATGATTAAGCTCAGGATCTAACCTATTGTGATTAAAGAAATGACATACATAATTGATCATAACTTGGTTTATAGTTTGCCAATGTTGTTTGAAAAAACCTAAAGATAAACCGTCTTGTCCAGGGGCTTTATCTGGATTCAATTGTCTTACAACATTGAATATTTCCTCTTTTGTGACAGCCTTAGTAAGATCTTGATTCATAACAGGTGTTACCTTAGCAGGTATCTTTTAAACACCTCTTCTCCTTGTTTAGCATTAAAAGATAATAAGTTAGTAAAATAATTCACTACTGCTCTCCTAATGTGTTTATCTGAATGCCAAATAGCCCCATTGGAGTCTTTGATAACATTTATACGATTCATATTTCTTCTCTGTCTAGTTTTGGCATGAAATAAAGATGTGTTGTTGTCACCTGCTTGAAGCCATTGAACCCTATTTTTAGTTCTCCAGTAATTCTCCTCTAATTTGTAAGCAGTCCATAGCTGACTCGTAATTTGATTAATAAATTCATAATCAACCATGCATGTCTGCTTCATATGATTAGTGCAATTGCAATTGAAGGTCTTGTATCTTTTTCTTGTTGTTAGTTTCTGCATTTCTTTTCCAAATGGACAAATCATGCCTACAGTTCTTCAAAGCTACAATAAAATTTACAGGTTTGCTCTCATGTCCTAGAGATAATATTCTGGATTTCAGGATATGATTTCCATCTATTTTCATACCTGAACAGTTCTTTTCCAGGTAAGATTTGATCCCTTGTGTTTAGTAGATGTGATCTATGGTCAGAATCATTCCATTTCAGAAGTTTCATGAAGGTATTAGGAAATTTTTCTATCCAGGTCGAGGATGTCATTGCTTTGTCAATGTGTGTCTTAACATGATGGTTGCATCTTTTACTTTTCCAAGTGAAAAAACATCCAGTAGATTTTAGATCAGTTAAACAACAAGCAGTGAGCATAGATATAAAGATATTAAAAGTGTGCAAAGCTCTTTGGGGACCTCCCTTTTTCTCATTGTCCTCTTTACTGTCATTAAAATCTCCTAGCATGATCTTCAGATCATCACCCCAGTAACATGCATTCTTCATCTCAATCATGTTTTTCCAATGAATAATTTTTCGCTTTCTATCAGGATTTTCATAGATATACAGTAAGTAGAACTTTATCGATCTATCTTCTATGTACAAGGAGATATTATACAAAGTAGGGGGTTCTCTGAAAGTCAACTTGATATCTACATTCCAAAAAATAGCTAACCCCCCCCCCCCCCCCAAGTCTTGTTGGTGAGTGCACAAAAGCATTTGCATAACCCATATCTTTACCTGTTTTACAGACAAAAGAGTCATGATTCTTAGTTTCTACTATAAACATAATGTCAGGTCAATATTTTTTCTTAATCTCTGCTAAAATATTTACTTTCATTGGATTGCCTAAACCGTGACAGTTCCAGTGCAAAATCCTCATTGGTGCTGGGGTGGTTTAGGGGTTCCCACCCTCCCCTTACCTTTGCCATGCGGTTGTATCATTGGTTTAGTTGTTTCTGCTTCCTCTACAGAGATATCTTCTTTTGCCTTCCTTTTATTTCTACCACGACTTTGATCCTCATCTAACGGTTCTCTGATTATTATGCTTTTCATCTTCGGAACGTGCTTTCTCTCCATCTTATCCTCAATTTCAGGTAGTTATTCATAAACCATATCAGCTTTTGAATGAGAGGATTCACCAGGTCCAATCTTGCTAGCCGTTCTTCTACTGAAATCAGTGGAGGTCTTTGAGTGCAACTTTTTCCTCATGACAGATGCTCTCGCATATTGTGCAGAATTTTTCCAACACTTGATATCTGAAGTCTAGCGTCACTGAATCTCATGTTCCCATTATGTCAACTTTATGTGCAAAGATGATCTTACAATCTATGTCAAAATCAATCTTGAGTCAGACATGTGCAGCTTTGTAAGTGGTAGATTGCAATACTTGAACATCTGCTACTTGGCCAATATTAGAGCCTATACTTTTTAGTATTGCATCATCTCGATATACATCAGGGTGATTTGAGACCAGCATCGAGAAAGGAATCTTACGCAGATAATTTGGGTATGGTCTTCTGCTGCACCGATGCATCACAAGTAGCCAACCTCTGAAAGTATAAGGGCCACCTTATAACACTGACACAAGATGATGTTCTGCCTTAAAGAAGAAATTAACAGAGCCGTCATCGTTGATTTGTCCTTCAACTTTGCATGTAAGTCTCCACGCCTTTGGCATAGTGATCTTGATATCAGCCGAAGGTTGAAGCTGTGAATTTACTCCTTTAATCACTATGCAAAGCTTATGCGATTTTTGAAACTGGTCTCTTGCATCTTGATGAACAGAACATGGTTGTCGATCTTCTCCAATTCGAAGGTTTAGCATCGTATACTACAAGTCCTTTTTAACCCTAGTCTTGCTCAATTGATCCGCCATCGTAGTTGTTGTTTGCGAATAAGGAGATCTACTTATCGCAGAAGATTTTAGTCAGAATCGATTTGCAGAAAAGTTGTCGAAGAGGCAAACCCTACGTATCGAAATCGCCGCTAAGTCCACCGCCTTGAAGATTTTTGATGTGTGCGGTTATCTAGTGGAGACGTTTTAGTACAAATCACCAAACTTATTAATGAGAAAATTACAATTAAAATATTAAGATATTAAATGTGAAATATGCTGAAAATTGAAAAGAGCCCACCAGAAATTTCTGTATGCTTTTCCTTAATTTTAAAGTAAAGTTGCAAGTTGCTCCTTCCATTATTCCTCCCACCTTTCAATACACAGGAATGTCATAATTAATACCAAAGTAATGATTTTGTTTTATTTTCACACATAAATATGCACTGTGCTTAAATACTGTATAGTATATATACATACGTTATCACTGTCGTCAGAATTAGAAACTTGAGAAAATAGATTATTATTATACAAAGCTGAATTCTTTTGTAGGTTCTTTACAACTCAGTTTAAAGAGACTAGAGGAGATCGCCTTACATATATACATTACATGGCCAGTTATTAAATACAGTGAGTCACTAGAACAGTAAAATCTTTATTTTATACAATGATATAAGATTGTAACCCTAAAGGCATCATTATCCCAGTTTCTTAAACCGGGTATCTTAAAAGAAAAAATTTTTAATTGGTGGGACCCACCATATGCAGAAGAAACGTTTGTTACGAAACTAAAATAAGAAACGATTTTGAATGGTTTCTTGTACTGTTAGCGGGCCCCATTAACACGTAGCGGTCCGCTATTGGTTGCCTTTTTAAGTATTTTTTTTAAATCAAATAAAAAAAATTAAAATAAAATTTTAAAAACCCTCATATGGGTTTTTGCAATAAGGATGGCCTAATAGCATGTTCAATGGGGTTCTTAGCCATTTTTTATTAATTTTTGAGAATAAGAACCCCAAATTAGCAATTTTGCTCTATTATTGCAAGAACCCCAAATGGGGTTCTTAAATAATTTTTTTTTATTTAAACAAAACCCAAAATATTTTTGAGTATTTTTATGTATATTTTTGGGTATTTTCGAGTATTTTTAAGTATATTTTTGGGTATTTTGGGTTCGGAACGGGATATTTTAAACAGATTCAAAATGGATCTGGAACTCCAAAAATCATAAACAGATTCGTATCATATCCAAAAACAGAAAAACAAAAAAAACGGATATGAAACGGAGCCGAAACGGAACCGAAACGTATATTTTCGGGTATTTCAGGTTCGGATCGGGATATTTAAACAGGTCCAAAACGGATCCGAAATTCCAAAAATTGTAAACAGATCCGTATCATATCAAAAAACTGAAAAACAAAAAAAAACGGATATGAAACGGAGCCAAAACGGAACGGAAACGGATATTTTCGGGTATTTTGGGTTCGGATCGGGATATTTTAAACAGATCCGAAACTGATACGAAAGTCCAAAAATCGTAAACAGATTCGTATCATATTCAAAAACTGAAAAACAAAAAAAATGGATATGAAACGGAGCCGAAGCGGAACCGAAACGGATATTTTCGGGTATTTTGGGTTTGGCTCGGGATATTTTAAACAGATCTGAAACGTATCCGAAACTTCAAAAATCGTAAATGAATATGTAACGAATCCAAAAATCGGAAAAAAAAATTGATCTAAAACGGATCCGAAAATGAAATTGTTTTGACCAAAAAAACAAAATCATTAAGAACCGGTTAAGAATCGGCTCTTATTTAGGAGCCGTAAAAAGCAGTTCTTCCGTTTTTCCTTTTTTTAATTAAAAATAATAATAAGAGTCGCGGTTAAGAAACTGCGATGAACATGTCCCAATAGACTTAACTAGTAGTATCTAACTTCAATAATTTTCACCTTATTTGAGACATGAAAATAATAAATCAAATTTAGTTTCATGCAAGCACATATATCTAACAATTAGTAGAAGCTTAAAGGCTTTGATCATTTGAACCCCAAAATCATTATACTAAAATCCAATTTCCGTTTTTCCATTAACATTTTATTATATAAAGTCAAACGGGTTCGACGTGAACTTGACACATCGTCAAATTATAAATTACGAGATTTTGACATGTTTTTCTAATTGATGAGATTATTGACATGTGTCAAGTATTTAAATTTCCAATCTCGTGTAAGCAAATTTTCTATTTTACATAAATAAATTTTCTATTTCCATTAAACTTTGAAAATTGAATATTAAATCATTTATTTCTATTAAAATATTTAATATTAATTGTTATATATGCAAACATGATAAATTATAATATTTAATTAAGAATGTTGTTTTACATGATATTAAAAATCATAGATTAATTTAGAAGATATTGGTTATAGTTCATAATTTTTAAATAACTAACAATGGTTTTAATCTATATTTTCAGTTTACCGGTTATAGTTACGTGTATTTCACACGACTTATCTAGTATATATAATCCAATATGGTAAAACAATTCATCTCATAAGATGTGATAGACATTTCACAAGAGAAGAAAAACACCCACAAAAATATTATTGATTATATTAACTATCAACTTAGTTGTTAAAATGCTGACCTCTTAACCAATATTAATTGCCCCCATTTCAATATAACCCTTACTCTTCCTATAAACTCTTACCTCACACAAAACCCAAACACATCAACCGTCTCAAACACACAAAGATCCACCATGGAACATTCTCTCACGTTCCTCCTCTCCACCGTCTTCCTCCTCCTCGTCGCCGCTCCCGGAACCTTATCTCAGCCGGCAGCTGCTCCGGCCCCAGCAGGACCCACGAACGTAACAAAAATCCTGGAGAAGGCAGGCCAATTCACAATCTTCATCCGACTACTCAAATCCACCGGAGTTGCTAACCAACTCTACGGCCAACTAAACAACTCCGACAACGGAATCACCATCTTCGCACCGAGCGATTCCGCGTTCTCCGGTCTCAAAGCCGGAACCCTAAATTCATTAAACGATGAGCAACAAGTAGAACTTATTCAGTTTCATGTCATACCAACTTACGTATCTTCCTCCAATTTCCAAACGATAAGTAACCCTCTCCGGACTCAAGCCGGTGACTCCGCCGATGGACATTTCCCTCTCAACATTACTACCAGTGGCAACACCGTAAATATCACCTCCGGTGTAACCAACACCACCGTCTCCGGAAATGTTTACATCGATGGACAGCTCGCTATATATCAGGTCGATAAGGTTTTGCTTCCTCAGCAAGTTTTCGACCCTCGTCCTCCAGCTCCTGCTCCGGCTCCGTCGGTGACGAAGTTGAAGAAGAAGGGAGACGGTGATAGTTCCGACGGTGATTCCCCGGCGGACGCTTCGTTTGCTTCGCCTAAAGTTGGCTTTGCCCGTAATACGGCGACGTTTTGCGTCATGATCGTATCGCTCGCATGGTTTTATTTGTGATCCCTTATAAATTCTCATGATTTTTCTTCAATGTTTGTGGTTTTGGACTATCTCTTGATTTTATTCGATTTTGTGTTTATCAATCCCATCTTTTTTATATATATAAAAAAAAAAGAATCTGTATTCGTGCGAGTAAATTTCATTTTCTTTAATATCTCGTTTTTTTTTTGTTTTTAACTTCTGCTAATTTTATTAAATAGTGAAATATTAATACAATAATGTTATCATCCACCTTGGTGGGATATCAAATACAGATGATAAAACTGGTATTTGCAAAGCTTTTTTGGCTAGCATGTGTGCTACTACATTTCTTTGCCGATTTATATGGCCTAACAAACATTCTGGTAATCTCATTGTCCATCAACAAACAGATTTGCAATATCAAGATTATCATCATTCTTGTTAATCAAGTTTATGAGCTTCTCATTATCTCCCTCAACCATACCTTCCTCCAACCAAGAGACCATACTACTTGTAGAGCAAAAGGTAAGTCCTTCGCTTCCGCTTGTAAGGAGTTCCTTACTGAGACTTGCATTTCTGGATTTGATGTGTTTACCATTGTGATCGCACACTATCCAGCCGCCTCCCATTGCTCCATTCCCTGTTTTAAAACTACTATCGAAGTTGCATTTGAGCCATCCCTGAGATGTTGGTACCCAATTTGAAGACCTATTCACCGACTTTCCAATCTGATCTGATCTCTTATTCACTTGAATCCAATCTTCCAATGCTTCATTCATTCGCAAGGCATCTTCTTTAGGATGTACATTCCTCTTATTAAAGAGGAATTCATTTCTTGATTTTCAAATAATCCAACCAAGCCAGAAGTGTCTTTAACATCTCGTTTTATTTGATGTCCAAATTTCCAGCCAGCGTATTTGGGAATTAATTCTACGAGAATTTCTGCAGCCTTTTTTGCATATTGAAACTCACTTATCAACTGACTTCTAAGAATCGCCCAAAAGAAAAAGATGATATTGCGACTATTAGCGGTACAAGCAACAATTTACATGATTTGGAGGGAGAGAAATAATCGAATCCACAAAGGAGAAGAAATCTCAGCAGATCAACTATTCAAAAGGATAGACAGATGCATCAGGGACGCTATCCTCTCTAGGATCAAGCGTAATCACTTCTTGAAGTTACTAGCAAAATAGTTCATTCACAGCTACTAGGCATGAGTATGTTGTTAATCATCACTCTTTGTTTCATTATGCTTTTTTGGGCCTATAAAAATTCCTTCGCTTCTGATGCAAACAATTATTCCGTTGGTATATCTTACACATTTTATCCACAAAAAGAATCTCGTTTTTCTTTATTTGTTTTTTTTTTAAACATTTTCTACGACAGTTGGTTAAGTTTCATACATAAAACGGAAAATAAATATCGTATAGGTTGGCTACTATAGAGAAACAATTTAAAGTTAATAGAATTTAATAATTTAAATTTAAACTTTGATTTATAAATATTTTGACTTCTTTCTAGACCAAAACTAACTAATATATACAGTTTAATAATTATATATATTTTTGTCTGATCAACTTTAGTTAAAAATTCAATTCGATAAGCTAAATAGTGCTAGTGCTTGAAAAATCGGATTTATGCGAAAACTAATCGGACGATCACCTTCTAAAGAAATATGCGCGAAAATAATCGATTTAGAGGAAGATTTTACAGTGGGATTCATAACTCTGGATGGTAGAACCATGTTGAGTGGACCGGAGAAGCAGAAAACTGAGTACCGAGTAATGATATAGAATGGGATAGGGATGGTCCATGGGATTGCAAACGATCGTTCAAATGACCGTGACAAAGCCCAATATACAACTTCGGTAAAACATCTGGCCCAGTAACAGGTTCATGAGATCACTCCAGATATGATAACTAAGTCATGCAACTAAATGCATATAATTGTATAGTTATGATGAGGCAACTAAAAGTAAAGTAAATCAAACTTTTAACAATTATAATAACAATCAATATAGTAGCATCGTCATTTAGATTAAGCTTATGTATAAACTTTTCAATATTACATTTAGATGGGGTCAAAGGCTACAAGAGGGTGAGTTCTTAGGGCAATGTATAGTAAAAAAAAAGACAATTTGCATGTTGGTAATAGAGAGACAAGAGCATCAAACAACAAGTGCCATTATTTCCGATATCAACAACAATTATATATTCATAACAATTGTAAAAAGAAACTAATAACATGACATCAACTCTGTCAAACCTAATCAAATAATATTTTTATTATGATTCTGTAGAATCTTCTAAAAAATGGGTTATCAATGAGAGGGATCGTGAGGATATAAAGTTTAGTGTTCCTAACTGTGAACTAAACTCGTTTTATCAAACAAAAAAAACTATGAATTTAATATTTAAGGTTGAACTCTCACTAATATGTTAATATATATCTTTAACCAAAAAAAACAAAAACCAAATTACTTAAAAAACAACAAAAATAGGACCCAACTTTAACGTAGGCTCCAATTTGACAAATTGCTTTTTCTTATGGGATACCATTTGTCTCTATAATTCTTTTTTTTTTTATAGACCCACTTTCCTTATCGCAAGTTGATATATATGTGAATTCTACACAAGCTGTTTTACTTTTAACGTAGGGCTCTAATTAATCTTATGGTAAATCAACAATATTGTGTCAAAATCAACGTATTTAATCTTCTATAAAGTATATAGTAGTATAGTTAAACATGCAATGAATTTTAAAAAATTTCTTAGTCGTAGCTATCGAGGAATCTCGCAATTAACTATAAACATGTAAAAAGGAAAAAGAAGTTATAGTATTTATTATAGAAAATATTCAAAAATAATATAAATAGGTGAGAGAGAGAGTGAGAGAGGAGTGTCTTTAATCGTATGATACAGACACTTGTGACTTTAATAAAGTCATTGGCGTTGCTTTGTCGTTCTCTCACGACAATTTTTTTGCGACACGACGTCTCCTAATTTATCTCTGTCTTTTTCCCTTTTATTTTTTTCTCTGCCAAACCAAATTGTTTAATTTTTTTTTTTAAATTATAGTTTGCAGAATCAAATATACTAAAATAATATAAGGGATATTGAAGAATTTATTTATTACCGATTTTAAAATTTAAAACTCATAAAATTTAATATCATATATTGTAATTTTAATAAAAATAAGCTCAAAAATTTAAACTTAATTCTCATTAAACAAGCGTATAAAATTATATATAATACTTTTAATAATATAAATCGAAATTAACTATCGGACGAGGCTAAACTAAGCATACAAACAAATTGATTATAACAAACAATTAATTTTTGAAAAATTATAAAGAATAAATCAAAAATAAATATTATTTCACTAAATAACCAATATTCTCCTCTCTCTCTTATTTTTTCTTTCTATCTCTCTCTAATCTTTCACCTACAAATTTAATTAATCAATTTTTTTGTTATTTCACAAATTCCTTCTTATTTTTTTTTTACTAAAACTAGAATTCCACTATAAGTGTGTCCCATTTTAAGAAAAAATTCTCCCTCAGGCTTGTTTTTCGGTTAACACGAGAAATTAAATGGATGCATCAAATTACATTCACTTTTAGGAAACAAACATGAAAAAATGGTACGATTCATTTTTTTATATATTTTTATATAAGTTAAAAAATAATATTTTGACTATAAAGTTATGATTAGCAGACAGGAGAATATGATAATCGTACCACTAAGATTACGAGATTACACGTTTCGAGTTTTGGTGTAATATTAGAATAAACATATATATTTATAGTCAGATTAGAATAGTAATTAACTACTAAAGCAAAAAAAAGAAGAATATTAAGCTAATTGTAGAAAGGCATAAAAATAAAAAAGGAGTGAGAAAAATAAGATGGGGTCCAAAGGGCAGCAAGTATCAAGGGGGGCTTATTTGTTAGTTATTAGGACTCAGTCACTCAGAACTCAGCAGAGACCTATCCCATCATCCTTTTTGTTTTTTTTACTTTCTTTCCTTTCCACAAAAAATAAAAAAAGATAATCGAAAAATGGCTTTAATAATTTAAGAATATTATATAAGAAAAATAAATAATCCCAAGAAAACCCTAATTAAAAGGTACGTAGAGATACTAGTAGAAAAAAATGTAATAGTCACGTTTAAGCCACGAAAAAACGTGGCGTGTTTTTTTTTCGTGGCAAAATCATCTATATAGCCACGATTTTACCACGAAAAAAAAACTACGATCATATAGCCACGATTTTGCCACGGAAAAAAGTCGTGGCTATATGATCGTGGCTATATGATCGTAGCTTTTTTTTCGTGGCTATATGAATGATTTTGCCACGATTTTACCACGATTTTGCCACGATTTTCGTGGCTAAAACGTGGCTATAGCAATTTTTTCTACTAGTGCTAACTGTTTTAGAATTTTTTTCATCCGTGAATATGTTTATTTTCTATAAGAAATAGTAGTATATTAAAATTATTACATGATTGGGTGTACTTATTTAAAATAAAACTTATATAAAGTGCAAATTTATATGATTTTGAAATACTATAGAGTATAGATATTTTATATGATAAGATTCCAATTTTTAAACTAATATTACACAAAGACGATAAAAACATAATCTTTAGAGTTAAAGAATCGTTCGCGACGAGAAGCTCCTTTAGCCCAGTTGAGCAGGAGGCCTCTCACCAATCCGGGGGTCGTGGGTTCGAACCTCTGATCGCGCATTCGTGCGCGCACGTCCCGTATGCGGGGTTACGGACTACTGGATCGGCCCGTTGTGATCTGGACTCCTCCATAGTGAGGTTAAAATTTTCGGACTTAGGGATAGAGCTACCGGGTGGGCCTGTTGTGGTCCGGATTGTCGACAAAAAAAAAAGAATCGTTGGCGACAAATTTTTTTTCGAAAACTGTAAGCCTAAAGAGTTAAAAACAATCATAAGCTCAGAGACATATCTTTGAAAACAAGTGGAGAAAACTTAGATAAAAAAATATTTCAAACACTTATGACAAAATACAAGTAAAAAACCTCAAAATATCAAAGAAGACAAAAAACTAGAGTAGAAACAATTATCTTGAAGCTAATTTTCTTTGGAAAGGGAAATGCCGCAAACTCATTATACTATTTTTATTGCGTAAACCACAATTATAACTTTTTATTGTCAACAACCACAATTATAACTGATAGAAAGTAAAAAGGAACGTCATTTAAATTTTTGCCAACCTACAACCTGATGTTATTGAGTAAAGCCTTCTTCCATTTTCAAGAATCGGAGGATCCAGACAAGATTGCCGAAGATAATGACGTATCACACATCTCGTCGTAGTAAAATCAAAAGAAATGGAATATTTTCAAAAATCCTTCACTTCAATAACCAAAGATCAAATACCACGCTCCACCAAACCGGAGTCGATAAACCTTTTATCGTGAGCGAAAGAAGATTGAAAGGACCGATAAAAAAGCTTCACAAGAAAAGGCAAAAAAGCTCCAAGCGGTGTCTTTATGGAAAATATCAAAGGGACCTCTCTTTCTCTCTCCTCTCTTGGGCGATTGAAAGGCGATTAGGGTTTCTCACCCCCTTTTCGCGCCGGCGGCTCTGGCATCTCGCCACCGCTGAGAACTCTCTGCCTCCCCTCTTCTTACCCAGAAATTGACCTACCGACTTCTCGTCTCTCTCAGCTTCTTCTTTGCTTTTCCGATGAAGAAACGTAGGAAGCCAGGTGCTTCTGTCTTCGCCGCATCTGCGAAATTAGGGCGTATGGTGATGCTCTCCTTAGTGGCCTCTGCATCTCGCCCAAAGACTAAAGCTCTTCCAGGAACCACTGCCCCCGTTATAGTTGCAGGCGATGTTCAGGAAGCCTCTTTGCCGTTGCCCTGTGCTGTGGCTACTCCGCTGATTCCCCTGCCTGTGAGTACTGTTGTAGGTTCTTCCTCCAGTGCTCTGCCTAATTTGGAGACGCAGAAAGAATTTCCTTGTGAAATCGATCTGCCGAAGCTTAAGCAACATCCATTGGAAAGGCCGGCCCAAACACTAGCTGCGAAAATACAAGAATCTTCGAACCTCCAGGAACTGGGAACGCCTTCCACACACAGTTCAGGAGCTCCTTTTGTCTTGATTCCTGATGATAATATTGAATTCGCAAAAGAGGAATTCAAGGAATTTGTGTTTGCTCGATTCCCAGGAGATGTACCTGCTATGGGACGTATCATTGGAGTCGTCAATGCAATTTGGGCTCGTTCAGGGCCTAGAATCTTCGTCTATAAGATTGGTGATGGTACTTTCTTATTGAAGGTCACCAATGAAAAAACCAGGAAAGCGATACTCAGCCGCCAAGCATGGATGATTAAACAGTGCCCTATGTTTGTTGCAGCTTGGTCACCAGAATTCACACCGGAGCAGCCTCAGTTGACTACAGCCATCGTACCGGTTGAACTCAGAGGAGTGCCTTACCTTTTGTTCAATCAGCAGGGTCTCAGCAGGATTGCTACTGCAATTGGTAAACCTGAAAGTTTAGCCCCAGAGACAGAGAGAAAACTAAATTTCGAAGTGGCAAAAATTTGGGTTCGGGTTAATCTTCTAAACAGCTTACCGGAAAAGATTGTCTCTGGTTTCTCAGATGGAAGGGAGGTGGAGATATCTGTATCTTATCCTTGGCTTCCAGATAGATGCTCGAAGTGCCACAATTTTGGACACAAGCAATATCTCTGCCCCAGATTAGCTCCGGAATGGAGACCAGTTGGTTTGTCCTCTCATCATCGGTCTGTTTCACACTCTGGCCGTGCTCTCAGTCGGGAGTCAAAAGGCAGGAGGCGGTCAAGACCTGGTAGAGAGGCTCGAGCAAGGAGGTGTGCGAAGAGTCAAGGCTCACACGATCCTATTACTGTTGATCCTATCGTATCAAGCCAGCTACAGACCACAACAGCTACTCAAGAAGGAAATCAAACTCCTACAAAGAAAGAGACTGCTATAACAGACTCTGTGGTTCAGAATGAGCTAGTTGCAAACACTCCAGAGAATGGAACCTCTGTTGTAGAGGACACTCTCAAAACAAAGGCAGACCCTCCGGAGCTTTCATCAAAGCAGGTGGTTTCCTTAGATAGGAACTTGGGTTTCTCAACAGTTCACGTTTATCACGAGAATGATGGTTCTGCCCCAGCTACTGATCGGGACAACACTTCGAGTGAACCTTTCTTCTTGGTTTCAAACCGGAAGAGTAGCCGTAAGGCTACACAAGACTAAACCTTTTTGGAATCATGTTTTTTGCGTGGAATGTAAGAGGTCTGAATAATGATACACGCCACACGTCAGTCAAAGACTGGATACGGAAAAATAAACCCCTTTTTGGAGCGTATTTAGAAACGCGAATACAACACTCAAACTCAAGTCGGCTATCGAGAGCTCTACCAACTGGCTGGAACTATTTTGCTAATTCCGATGACCAATCATCGGCAAGGATAGTTGTTATATGGCATCCGACAGTCTCTGTTACTATATATCAGTCTACACCACAACTTGTTACTTGTGGTGTGTTCATCTTATCTCAAAACCTATCTCTCACGGTTAGTTTTGTCTATGGATTGAATCTTGCAGAGGAGAGACAACACTTATGGACTGAGTTAGCAACGCTGAATGCCACCACTCCTATCTCAAGATTTCCGTGGGCAGTTTTGGGTGACTTTAACCAAATAATGCGATCTGATCAGCATTCTCTTCATCAGAATGGAGATGTGGATGTGTCTGGGATGGATGATTTCAATCTGGCAGTACAAGAAGCTGAATTATTTGAAGCTCAATCTAATGGTCTTACTTACTCATGGTGGAACAATCAAGAGGCAAACCCAATTGCCAAAAAGATTGATCATGCATTCTTTAATCATCATTGGGCTGAGGCTTTTCCGGATTCTTTCTGTGAGTTCCTAGAACCGGAACAATCAGACCATGCACCATGTTTGGTCAAAATGCCTGCTCAAACTAGAAGGATCTCCAAGCCTTTCAAGTTTTTTCACCACATCATTGATCACCCAGACTATCTAAATACGATTAAGCAAGCTTGGAATTCTGAAAATATACAAGGTTCTGATCAGTTCAAGCTTGTGAGATCTTTGAAGCTTCTTAAACCAGCTCTTAGGAAGCTAAACGAGACTCACTATAGTGGAATCTCTCTGCGAGTAAAGGAGCAAGCAGCTAAGGTGGCAATACTTCAGCGGCAACTACTTTCTTCTCCTGGTGTAGAGGCTGCTCGGCTAGAACATGAGGAAAGAAGTAGACTTCATGTCCTTGTTAAGGCAGAAGGCAAATTCTACCGCCAAAAATCACGAATTCAATGGCTACATCAAGGTGACCGTGATACTGCTTTCTTCCATAAGACGGTTATTCAAAGAGCAAATAGGAATCATATTCACTTCCTCCGTGATTCAAACGAAGAGATGATTAGTTCAGCTGAGGGAATTAAGAGCCATGCTGCAGAATATTTCAAAGGTATTCTAGGAGAGACAAATTTGATGTTTTCTCCTGCCACAGTGGATCGGTTAAGGGACTTGCTGCCATTTAGATGCTCAGAGGAACAGAAAATGTACCTGGTAAAGGAGATCACCCTCGAGGAAATAACAAGAACTATTTTCAGCTTACCTCGTAACAAAAGTCCCGGGCCTGATGGATATTCAATTGAATTCATAACCTCTTCTTGGTCGGTGGTTGGGAATGACTTCATGCGAGCAATCCAGGAATTTTTTCGCAATGGTAGACTGCTTAAGGACCTAAACAACACCGCCATTGCTCTCATTCCGAAGACGTCCCAGGCATGTAAGCTTGGAGATTTCCGGCCTATAAGCTGCTGCAATATTGCTTATAAGGTGATAGCAAAAATCATTGCAAATAGACTCAAACCTATTCTCCAGGAATGTATCAGCCCCAACCAATCAGCTTTTCTAAAAGGGAGAAGTCTTGGTGAAAACATTCTCCTAGCATCTGAATTGATAAGGAATTATGACAAGTCTTCGTGTGAAAAGAGCTCGATGCTGAAAGTGGACATTAGGAAGGCTTTTGATACAATCTGTTGGGACTTCTTGCTGAAGCTATTGGAGGCCCAAGAGTTCCCACCTTTGTTCAGAGAATGGGTCAAACAATGTGTAACTTTACCAAGGTTCTCTATGGCAATTAACGGAGAGTTGGCTGGTTTTTTTCAAGGAAAGCAGGGACTGAGACAAGGTGACTGCATCTCCCCGTACTTATTTATAATGGTCATGGAAGCTCTATCTAAGCTTCTTGAAAAAGCTACCAGGGAAGGGAGAATCAATTTGCATCCTAATTGTGAAGATCCAATGATTACTCATTTGCTCTTCGCCGATGACCTTCTGGTCTTCTCTGATGGTTCTCGGGCTTCTTTAGATGGGATCTCTTCGGTTATGCTTCAATTCAAACAACTGGCAGGTCTTGAGATGAACCCCCAGAAATCTGAGGTTTTCTTTGGAGGCTACTCGGATGTAGAGGCTGCCGAACTTGGACAAACTTCAGGCTACAGATGTGGAATCTTCCCGACGCGTTATCTTGGTTTACCACTAAAACCAGGAAGACTTAATCTAGCCACTATGCAACCATTCTTGGAGAAGATTACGAGTAAGTTGCACTCTTGGACTGTTAAAAATCTCTCTTTTGTTGGCAGGATCCGATTGATTGCATCTGTTGTATACGGTATGGTGAATTTTTGGAGTGTTGTCTTTGTATTGCCCAAGGCTTTCTATGCAAAAGTAGACTCACTATGTGCTGCTTTCCTCTGGAGAAACGGAACCTCTTCTGCTAGAGGCTCCCGTGTGGCGTGGAAGGATTTATGTAGGCCTAAATCTGAAGGGGGTCTTGGAATCCGTCTGCTTGAAGAATTTGAAACGGTTTTCCGCCTTAAGCGTATCTGGAATTTCTTCTCTGCCTCAGGTTCTATTTGGGTAGCATGGCTGAAAAATAACATCTTCAACCGCAAAGGATTTTGGTTAATTCTGGATTCTGCACGGTATTCTTCTACCATTCGTAGTATGTTGCAGCTGAGGCCGATCTTATCACAATTCTTGAGATGTGTGATTCGCAACGGTGAGACTGCAACTTTCTGGTTTGATTATTGGACAGATTTGGGGCCTTTGATTGATGTGGCAGGTGAAGACGGTCCTAGAAGCATGCAAATAAGGAAGAATGCGTTGGTGAGTGATGCAACGACCGGTGGTTCCTGGAGATTTCCAGCGGCAAGATCATATGCCAGTCAAAGAATCCAGATTGCTATAACAAACATAGATCCTCCGGACGTCTCAAAAGGATCAGATACTTTCAAATGGCATCGATCAGCTGATTCTTTTGGTACATCCTTCTCATCTAAGACAACTTGGGAGTTCTTGCGCATTCCCTTGCCTACAATGTTTTGGTCTAAAGTCATTTGGTTTAAGGAAAATATTCCTAAAACCACGTTTATATCATGGCTTGCTTTGTTGAGAAGACTTCCGACAAAGGACAGATTAACTCGATGGGGACTCAATGTGCAAGGTGAATGTGTGCTCTGCTCCGCTGCTATGGAAACGCATCACCACCTATTCTTCGAGTGTACTTTCTCTTCAGCTTTGTGGACAGGCTTTGCCTCTCGGGTAAGACCGAACCCACCATCAGATTTGCATTCTGTTGCAGCTTGGATCTCCACCAGCCGGCAACCAGCATCACACAATGAGTCTACTCTTCTTAAGCTCCTATTCCAATCGATCATTTATGCCATTTGGAAGGAAAGGAATGCGCGCCAGTTTACTACTATCTCCTCAACATCAACTGTTGTTCACCTTGCAATTGATAGGCTAATCCGCGATCGCCTCCTCTCGTTTCCAGCAAGCTCTCCGACAGCTACTTCTCTCTTGGAGTTCTACTTCTCCACTTATCGGCCACCGTGACCACTCTCGATGTTATTCCTTCCGACTTGAGTTGTGTTGTTATTGTTTCTTTTTCATTAAATAAGTTGCTTGCAACATTGTAATTTCAGAAAACAAAATGGTATAAATCTTAACATTTTACCAAAAAAAAAAAAAAAAGCTCCAAGCTAATAAATCGAGTCATACCTATACTTAACGAAAATGTTAAAAAGAGAAATGGTCAAATAAAGATTTTATAGCGATTCAGAACACACCAAAGAGCCCAACAAAAATTTTATCAGAAGAACCCAATAAGAGAAAATTATTTTGGCATTATTCACGACAAATTCATCTTTTTACATGTTAGGTTTTAGGATTTCATCTTCTTCTCTATACAGAAAATTTTGAACAAGAGCTAAATGAGGCATAAAATAACACATCGGCGAAGCCTTGTCAATTTTGAAACTCATTGGAGTCTTCACTCACAACCGGAGAGGAATCATGATATTGTCTCAGAGAGAAAAGACCTGACTAGTCCCAATGAAAGATAGAAACAACATAAGTTGGATTGTCGCCATCTTTTAATAAGTATTTCTACAAAATGAATCTGAGATCACTCTGAGAAAAAGTCATGAACCGATAATCAAATCAGTGAATCGCGACATAGGACTTTTGAGTACGTTCTTCATTCAAATATCTATCATTTCCAGTAAACGTATCTTCATTTTGAGTTTTGTACTTAAAGTTATGGTTATTTTTGTGAGAGGTATTGTTGCAATCCACATCTACAACTAGTCTGGAAGTAAGGCCAGTTTGGACGATCAAATGGCATCTTATCAGAATAAAATTGGTCGTTACGGCTAGAGAACTCAGAGGGATTCATCTGGCCATAGGGATTGTTGTGTTAACATTTTGTTCACTCCAAGAAGCGATCTAGTATCAAGAAGTGTAGAGTTTTCTCTTTTGTGGTCAAGGTGAGGAGCTACCGTGTAAATCTCGGCTTTCTTTTGCCTTAGCTCTCTTCTGTTGTTAGATTACCATTGAAACAATATTGTTTGTTTGATTGAGTCTACGTGGAGTCTTGATTTCTTTCTTGTTAATTGCTTTCTTTATTGCTAAACTGGAAGTAAGGTAATAGATGAATTCACAATAGACTGACGCGCATGTTGATTGCTAATGTGTGTATATATATATATATATATATGTATATGTGGAGTATGTACATGAGGCAGATTTGGGCATGGGGTATAGACAAGGAACCTATATTATCAGAGTCATGTCTCAGACTTGGGCATAAGGCATAGACGGGAAATCATGTGTTACTAAAGTTTAGTGTGGTGGGGGTATGGCGACTAAGTCAATCCACGTCGTATCCCCAAGATCGATAAAGTGCATGAGAGTGGTGAGTTGAGTGCTTATCCCATGCTGATAAAAGCCTCTATGGAGGGTACCGATAATCATTTAAGCTGTGCAGGACTATCGTTTACTTTTTTTTTTGGATGCTTTCACTACAAGAAAACAACCGATTTGCGAACAAAGTTTGCAAAGAAAATAGATCCTCGCAAATTTGTGACGAATTTGCGAGGAATCTGCTTGGAAAAATAACTTCCTCGCAAATTCGCTAGAAAAATAATTTCTCACAATTTCGTTGCAAATCAACGTACAATTTGTGAAGAAACTATATTCCTTGCAAAATTGCGACCAATTTGCATGGAAATTGCTTGGAAATACAGGGCAATCGCAAATCAGTCGCAAAATATGCAAGGAAAATAATTTCTCACATTTTTATCGCAAATCTGCGACGATTTTGCGAGGAAACAACGTATAACTGCATTTTCCTCGCAGATCTCTCGTAAAATTGTGAAAGATTTGCGAGGAAATCTCTTAGGTAGGTGAACACGTTTTCCAAATGTGTAACCACTATTTGCGAGAATATATTTCCTCGCAAATTCGTCGCAAAAATAGCTATAAATACAACTCCACCCTCTTCCATTCATTCACAACATCTCAAAAAAAAAATCAATAACATAAAAAGTTAGTCTAAACAGAAAAAGAAAAAAATGTCGGGTTCGGAGCATGAAATTTTCGCTTTACGAGGGTGGATGTATAGGCATAAAGATCGAGATACCGAGAAAGTTACAAAAGACTACCGGGACGGCTTGCGCGGGATCATCTACCAGGCGGCGAACAACTCCCTTGCGCAAGAGCACGGTAAAATATTCTGCCCTTGTATTAAATGTGGGAACGAGAATTTTATCTCAATTGACAGCGTGAAGAAACATTTATATAATAAAGGGTTCACCCCAAATTACTATCTATGAGTTTCCCATGGAGAAAGTTGTAATGTTGAAGAAGGTAGTAGCTCTAGTCGTGGGAACCAAAACAGAGGAACTAGTCGCCATCAGCATGAAACGGAAAATAGGTTTCATGATATGGTTACAAATGCATTTCAGGAAACATCATATGCATTTGATGAAAATGCTACATTAGCTGATGTTCCATATTATGAGGAATCGAACGTAGATGCAAAATTTTTTTTTTGATATGTTAGACGCTGCTAATCAACCTATCTACGATGGATGTAGACAAGGTAAGTTTAAATTATCATTGACATCTAGGACGATGACAATTAAGAGTGATTAAAACTTACCTCAAAATTGCATGGATGCATGGGCTGATTTAATAAAAGAGTATTTGCCTGCGGATAATAATTCTGCTGAGTCTTATTATTCAATTCAGAAATTGGTTTTCAGTCTTGGGTTACCATCGCAAATGATTGATGTATGCATCGACAACGGCATGATATTTTGGAAAGATAATGAAAAGTTGTAGGAGTGCCGCTTTTGTGGGAAACCGAGATATCAACCTACAACTGGACGTACACACATACCATTTCAGTGGATGTGGTACTTTCCAATCACTTATAGGCTCAAGCGTCTATATCTTTCGAAAAAGACAGCGGGTGCCATGAGAAGGCATGCTTAACATACATCTGTGGAGGGAGAGATTACACATCTGTCAGACGCGAGAGCATGAAAACACTTTTAGACGGTATACCCTGATTTCGCTAACGAGTGCAGAAATGTGTATCTTGGTTTGTGTACATATGGATTCAGTCCATTCAGAATGTCGGGAAGAAACTACTCCTTGTGGCATGTCATCTTTATGCCGTACAATCTCCCACTCGAGATGTGCATGCAGAGGGAGTTTCTGTTCCTTACCATTTTAGTGCCCGATCCAAAGCATCCTAAGAAATCTTTAGATGTTTTTCTCGAACCTCTGATCCATGAGTTGCAGCACTTGCGGAATTCATGTGTTCGTACGTTTGACCAATCAAAACAGAAGAACTTTAAGATGCGTGCGACACTTATGTAGACAATCAGCGACTTTCTCGTATACGGAATGCTATCTGGATGGACAACCCATGGAAGGTTATCATGTCCTTACTGTGCACATCAATCTGAAGCATTTCAACTTAAGCATGGACGTAAACCTTGCTGGTTTAATTGTCATCATCGATTTCTACTGATGTCCCATCCTTACAGGAGGAACAGGAAATTGTTCAGGAAGAACAAAGTTGCAAAGCTTCCTCCCACGGTGTTTATGACTGGTGATGTTGTGTTGGAGAAAATTGAGTATTACGATGCTCAAGAAACCGTGAAGCATGGTGGAAATTGCCACAGCAGACCGAACATGCTTGATGGCATAAAAAGAGCATCTTCTGGGATCTTTCATACTGGAAAGATCAATTGGTTCGGCACAGTCTTGATGTGATGCACATTGAGAAAAACTTTTTTGACAATATCATGCATACCCTTCTCAATGTGCAAGGTAAGACGAAAAAAAATGTCAAGTCTAGACGTGATTTGGTTGACATTTATGCAAGGAGCGAGTTGCATATTACAAGAGATGGGAAATTACCAGTTCCCGCCTTCCGATTAACAACAGAAGCAAAGAGAGCATTGTTTGATTGGGCAAAATCATTCATAAAGTTTCCAGATGGGTATGTTTCTAATTTTTCAAGGTGCGTTGAGCAGGGACAAAAAAATTCGAGCATGAAAAGCCACGATTGTCATGTATTTATGCAGCCGCTCCTACCTTTTGCTCTACCCGAGTTACTTTCGCAACATGTGCACGAAGCAATAGCAGGTATTAAATGTATCTTCATCCTTCATTCAATTAATGTATATGCATAAAAATATAAGTTAAATAACTACTCTAAATATTGTTTCTTATACATGCATTGGACTATTTTTCGTGATTTATGTGTGCAGACATTGACTGAGGAGGAGATTGCAAAGATGGAGAGTAATATTCCTGTTCTGCTTTGCAACATAGAAAAGATATTTCCCCCTTCATTCTTCGATGTTATGAAGCATCTACCGATACACCTCCCGCACGAAGCGTCTCTAGTCGGTCCTGTATATTTCAGATGGATGTACCCCTTTGAGCGATTTATGAAATACTTGAAAGGAAAAGCGAAAAACCTAGCTCGAGTCGAGGGATCGATCGTCGCTGGAAGCTTAACTGAAGAAACTTCTCACTTTACTCAATATTACTTTCCACCGACGGTTCAAACAAAGAAAAACAGACCTCGGCGGTACGACGATGGCGGTGTGGCGCCTACGTATAATGTACCAGATGTACCTGACATCTTCTGCCAAATTGGACAACTTGCGGGGAAGTTGAAGGAGAAATGGTGGGAAGATTTTGCATATAATCACATTGTACATACTTATATTTTACGAAACTGTGAGTTCTTGTAACCGCTCGAGAGGTACAAATGTCGTTATTTCTATTTGATAATAAAAAGGTATTTTGTTAATTTAATATACTAAAAACAAATTAATTGCAACTTATTTGATTCACAAATAAGGGAGTTTTATCCCAATTTACCGGACAATGAGTACGAGAAATACAAAGACAGAGATTTTGCAAAGTGGCTTCAACTCTATGTACATGTATACCGCATTTCAATTTTTATGAAATTGATTTATAAACTCGTTCAATGTTCTTACATGTCACTCTCATTTCAGGTCAACAATGGATATAGTGATGTTCCTTTCCCCCTTTGGTTCCATGAACTCGTACAAGGTCCAGTTGCACAGATAGTCACTGCACCGATATACTTCACCCGCGGGTATACATTTCAAACCTATTAACACGGTTTACGTAGGTCATCTGCAAATTACGACATATATGTACGGGGAGAATCATACTTCTATGACGTGATTAATCAGATTTTATAAGTTAGCTATCCCAGAGTGATGAACTTACGATGTGTGTTGTTCATGTGCGACTGGTATGACCCAGTTATCGGCCGAGGAGTCCGAGTGGACAATTTGGGGGTTAAAGACGTAAATGCTAACAGACAGTATAAAAATTTGAACCATTTGTTCTCGCTTTGCAAGCTGAGCAAGTGACATTCGTCCCATATCCACGATTAAAAGAACGACGGGAGGAATGGCTTACTGTGATCCATGTGAGTCCAAGGGGTCTTATAATCGGAGATGATGATGACATTGTGTTCAAGAGGATAGGACAGGAGAAGACACGATTATTCCGATCGAATCCACCAAGGATGTCATACACGCTGACCCAGCATCGTGTGATTTTGAGGATGTACATTCAAGCGACAACGAAGACATGTGTGATTCAGATGAGGATATTGATGACGACGAAGAAGAATCAGACGACGAAAACAATTCCTTTTATGTATCAGACCATATTGATACTGATGATGATTGATGTTATATATTATGTTTGTATAAGTAGTAAATGACAATTGGAAGTGTTTATGGGAAGTTAAATGCCTTTTGATTAAAATTTCGTAAATGGAATGTCTTTCAAGATTGACTTATTTGAACTAGAACTTAAAAAACCAAAATTTTCATAAGGCTTATATAAGTAACTTAGATTCTGTAAGAAGTAGGTTAAATTTAATATTTAACCTAAATTGCGAGGATTTTGCGAAGAATCCTCGCAAATTCCTCGTAAATCATTACCCTAAACCCTAAACTATTAAAAGTAATAAGAATCACGGTTTTAGCTAAAAATACCTTTTGACTAGTATCATAATAAGTTGAAATGCATAAATTTAAAAATAATCGGAAGCGAAATTTAACAAAAATGATAGTTTAGAGTTTAATGTATGCAAATAAACATCAACTTAATTTCTTTAATATTCTGATGAAATTTTTTGTTATTTGAACTTAAGATCTTCAATAATTATCGTAATAACTATTAGACTATATCGCACTTTTAAAAACTCTGAAACTGTAAACGTTAAGCCAGTGACTAATGATCTACATTAAATTTTAAAATAAAAAGCAAAGAAATTGCGAGGAATTTCCTCGCAATATTGGGCGGTTTGTCATAAAATTTTGGGCGGTTTCCCCAAAATTTGCAAGGAAATTTCCTCGCAAATTTTGGCGCCAAGAAAAAAAAGCGGGAACCCTAAAATTTGCGAAGAAATTGCGAGGAAGCAAAATCCTATATATATGAGGTCTCTCCTTCTCCTTCCTCAAACGCTCAAAACGCAAACTATCTCTTTAAAACACTCTCTCTCACTAAAAAATTCCCAAAACCTCCAAACCAACCTTTTGGGTTTTGAATATTGTAAGTTTTTAAAATTTTACGTTAGGAATAGATTAATAGTTGTTAGTTTTGAAGATATTTAGGTTTTGAAAAAAAAAAGTTAGGTTGTTTAGATAGAAAATAATAACTGCTTTGTAAAAGTTTGATCGTATAAGATTTTAAATTAGTATAAAATTTTATATACATAACTCAAATGAATTAGTATTTAATATTACATTAACATTAGTAAATAATAAATAATTTTACTAAATATTATACTTAAGATGTTATTATTAATAGTATATTAAATATTAAACTAAAAATATACAATATTAAATTTAAAATTTAATTATTAATTTTATATTTAATATTAAAAAATTATATAATAAATAATTTAGTAAATTATAAATTTAATTATAAAATAATGTTAATATGTAGATGGGTCCCCTCGATTCGTACGAGGCCTATCTACAACAGTCCGTTAGGTCTACACCAGGAGCTTCCAGTTTCAGAGACGTTCTGGACACGTTTCCGAAGCAGCACAGAGCACCTCTGCAGTGTTGCCTATCCTTCACCCCAAGCGACTGGCAGGGAAAATGTGGTTTGACGAAGACGGGAAGGTGGCACAGAAGAACACGAAGATCTTCATGCGACACTATTTGGGCCCGTACACGAGCCTCTCGAAGACTCCTCGAGCTGTCATCGATGGCTGGTTCAGACCTTCGTTGTAAATGAGTAAAATTTTATTTTTCTCAAATAAAACTTTGAATTAGTATAAATTTAAAATTAAATTTTTTTTCCCCAGCAAACGTACAACTAGGATCAGATGTACGACGAGCGGGTCCAGGATGAGTTTGAGACAAAACTCAAAGCCCGCCTACCGGACCAGATCAGGCGATGGAAGAAGAAGTGGAGGGCGAATCCAGAGACTGTGAAGCCGGATTGGATGGACGGGGAAGTGTTGGCCGAACTAGTCGGACACTGGCAGGAAGGAACCCACACAGCTAGGAGCGAGCAGTCTATCTCGGCTCGCAAGAACCCCGAGACACAGAGGGCCGAGGCTACACACATTGCCGGCTGATATTCTTTCGGGGCTAAGGCCCAAAAAATTGTAAGTAAATTTTCAAATTATTTTAAATAAATATTTAAATGCTTAAAGTGTTTTAATTTGTCTAATAAAACAAATATTCAAATTTTTATTTGTAAATAAGGCTAAGGGCACAGACTATGATGTTCCGGATCTTCTAGTTGTGCTAGAAGAGACAAAGAAGAGGTCGGACGGGATGTTCATCGACGTGAAGTCCGAGCATCTATGCGCTGAGTTCCACCGGCGCATCGATGATACCGAGATCTAGCTTTTGATGGAGAACCCAGATAGCTCGGTTCAGTCTTGTGATCTTTTGCAATTCGAGAAGAATCAGATTTTTGCAGAGATTAGTAATTAATTGTTTTTATTAAATTAGTTGTTTCATTCAAATTTTTAATATTATTAATATTTAATTTGTTCTTTTATATTATAGGTTGCTCTTCGGTCGAAAGGCCGGTTTTTTGGAGTTGGATCGCTGCTGTCCAAGGCGTCTTCAGCTGCAATTGGAGTTCAGCCATCCCGATCCAGCTCGAGAGATCTAGAGGAGAAGCTTCAGAGGGCTGAGGCGAAGCTCGTGGCGGCTCGTGAGGAGGTTACCGCGACTCGCGAGGAGGTCAGCGCGGTTAGGTCAGAGATGGCTAGATACCAGGAGCGGACTCGATCGCATGCTCTTCTCTTCGACTGGATGGAGAAGAACGATCCGAAGTTTGCCGAGTACGCTCGGTTGTTTCGGGACGGACCAACTCAGCAACGACAACACCAGAATCAAAACCCAGAGAACAATTAGATTATAGATTTTTAGTATTTTAGATTTGTAAAATAATTGAATATTTTATTGTTTTATTTTCAGATTATTAATTATGTAAAATTTCAGATTTTTAATTTGAATTATATTTTTAATTTCATTTCTAATAATTTATTTTATTATATTATATTTTTATTATTTTTTCGCTTAAATTAATTTTTTTTAAAAAACATATTTTGCGAGGGAATTACAAGGATCCTCTCGCAAATCCCTCGCAAAACAATTGCGATTAAATTGCAAGGATCATACGCAAATTCTCGCAATATACTCGCAAAAAGTTTGCGATGAAAGTGCGATGAACTTTCGCAAATCCTCGCAATTTCGACGCAAATATTTTGCAAAGAAATAGCGACGATTCCTCTCTAATCTATCGCAAAATATTTACGAAGAAATTGCAAGGATTTTCGAAAGTTCATCGCAATTCATCGCAATCTTTTACGATTCAATAAAGGATCGCAATTTCCTCGCGAAATAGTTCCTCGCAAATTTGCGAAGAAACTGCTATTATCAATTTTCCTCGTAATTTTGCGAGGAAATTATGAGGAAAATACTTTTGCGACTAACGATCAACGATCAGAAAATTTTCCTCGCAATTTTCTCGCTAACAGTGATTTACGAGGAAATTGCTAGGAAATTTTTCCTCGCAAATTGGTTTTTTTCTTGTAGAGTTTAGATGCCATGTTTGTTGCATGTGCTAGGACTAGTATAGTGTGGTCGTTTTGCTATGATGGATCTGCAGACTTGCGTGTTTTAGCAATCCATCCTCCCGCTCAGTTATTCTCATGTCACTCACCCTCTCTTCTTCCTTTTTCCCTTTTTTCGTTTCAGATGAGTCTGACGAGTAGTCGGATATGATGGATGGTTCTAATGTTATTTTTGGATTGACTAGATTATTCAATTATTGGATTTTAGAAATTTTATTTAATTAACTATTTAACGATTTTAGATCACGATTTAGTTCGGTTATTGGATTTATTGGTTGTTGGATTTCATTTAAGAATCGGTACTTGGTATCCTGGAGTTGATTGTGTAACAAGTTATGGATAGTGACACGCCGCTCTCAGAGAGGATGAGACAGGTACAACATATTTTAAGAAGCTTTTGAATCTCCACCAAAATAAAAGATGTGGAAACCAAAACTGAATTGAAGCGCCACACTTTCATGTAGAATTTGGAGATTGCTTGACACTGCTCTTGTATGGATATGAGCAAAGACTAAAAGATGAATCGATTGAGAAAAAGAGTCTAATGGCGTCCAATTCGAATATGAGTTAAATATGTTTGGACAAATTTTAATCAGTCATTCTTAAACCTGTTTTTCGAAACTCGTTGATCAATAAAACATACCTTTTTGTCATTTCGTATTTTTGTTTATTAAGGATCGGTTAAAATATGTCCAAACAAAATTCTTATCTCATATCAAACATTTAAGTTCCAACTTTTCTCTAATCGTGATAACAAAAAAAGAGCAAACGAGAAAAAGTGCACAATGGTTAACACATGAGACCGATTCCGGTGCTATGTTATCTCTTGCACGTTGGTCCTCCAATCCGAAAATGAGAAGAATGATTTGAAGGAAAAGATTATGTTTAACAGTACTTTGTTTTAAATACTATACTTTTTTTTTCAATAACAGTAAATTTGATGATACATTTTAAAATATAAATCACTTGTTTGAATAATATGTGATTTCGGGTTTTAATAGAAATTCCACCAAACCATTGATTAAATACACCTCCCTCCCTGGGTTCAAGTTTTCCTCTAATCGCGGTAACAAAAAAAAAAAAAAGCAATCAATAAAAAGGTGAAACGGGTGTGCAATGGTTAACAGATGAGACTGGCTCCGATGCTATGTTATCCGTTGTACGGTCGTCCTCCGAACCGGAGATGCTGATTTGAAGAAAAAGATTATGTTTAATGGTATTTTCTTACAAATACTATACTTTGATAGTTGTGAAACGCTGATTTTCATATTGTTTGTCTCGCAAAAAGAGAGAAAAAGCGCTTTTTTTTATTAAATCGAAAGGAGTGAGCCAACTCTTCTGTCTTTTGCTGCTTGGTTTGCTCTTAACGACGCAAATGAAAAGAAAAACAACAAAAGCTGATAAGTTTTTCGAATAAAAAATCAAAAACAGATAACATATAACATCAAAAAAGAAAGAACAAAGAAAGATTTTAACACAAAAAAGTAAAAATAAATAAAGAAAGATTCCACAGAGATACTGCTCCCTTTGTAAGAGTATATGAAGAAAAATAATAATAATAATCAACTTGTGCTCTCTGCGTTCCTCATAAGTTGAGGAAATTACTTTCTAAATAAAAATACAATAGTGCCATTTTTTCCCAGGTTCCATCAACTTAATGATAACTCTAATGGATGCATATTCTTTGACAGTGATAATGATACAATAGTCATTTTTCTCCCAGGATCCATCAATAATGACATATTTGGATGGCTGTTATGGGAGTCTCAAGAACCAGCTAAGGGCATGTTCATTCGAGTCTCTTACATGGGATTTTTTACCAATTTTTTATTTTAAAAAAAAGAAAAGAAAAAGAAAAGCTTAAGAGTCGACTCTAAAGTTTCCTAATTAAGAATCGGTTCTTAAGCCGGTTTTTAGTGTTTTTTTTTTTTGTCAGAACAATTTCATTTTCTGATCCGTTTCGATCCGTCTCAAATCCGTTTTTTTTTGTTTTTCAGTTTTTGGATTCGTTACATATTCATTTACGATTTTTGAAGTTTCGAATCCATTTCAGATCTATTTAAAATATCCCGAGTCGAACCCAAAATACCCGAAAATATCCGTTTTGGCTCCGTTTCAGATCCGTTTTTTTTTGTTTTTCAGTTTTTGGATATG
>OVAN01002599.1:0-10360 GCA_900406275.1 Anastatica hierochuntica
CACGTACCAGTAGCTTTGTGTGGTCCTATTCGTGACGTAACTAAGGCTAAAAAAAGAAAACTTGGTGCGGCGCTTGTAGTTCATAAGGAGTCATCTGAGACTTTGATTGAGCAAGGTGTATTCATTAGATGCTCTTCTTATTATTCACTGTGCAGACCTCCTTCTTGTGTTAGATTCAGTCTCATGGGTCACCTAAAACTTGTCAAAGAGCTGCACAACTTTGTCTTTGAACCAGGAGGAAAGCTATGTGAGTATAAGGGCAACAACTACACTCTGGTACAAAGTGCAACAACCAAGCTGAGTAGGGACAAAATATTCATCCTCAAAGAGCAGGATTTGAGGTCAAATCCTTTTAAAGGAGGAGGGAATGATGCAATCCNTAAGCTGCCTGGAAAACAGATTTGATGTAGGAGCGTTCAAAGGAGCATATATTTCCAACCAAAAGGAATTAGGCAATAAGCTTGATTGTTCTGGAAAGCTCACTCATCAGAGCATCTTTAAAAATTGGTCCCATCACAACGACATTAAAGAGCTGAAAGCTATGGAGCTTACAATCTGGGTGAATCCGGATTTTCGCAGAACAGACATATCATCACTCCAAAGGATGTTCCGACCAAACCAGAAGGAACCGATGTGTAAACCAATTTTATTTACAAACGTGACGCATAGTATCAGCTTCAGAAGTTGGTTTCAGGTCAATAGCTATTTGGAGTTGAAAGTTATGAATTTTCTAAACCGAAGATTCTACGGGCGGCTCATCTGCGAGTATCAGGTTTTAGATGTGGATTACAGTCCATACATGAGACGATCAGAGCCAAAGCCAATCATAGGCTTTAATATGGATCTCTTAGCTTTCCAACAAGCCCAAAATGAGGAGAATTGGGCATGGGAATATCAAGTTATGGTCAGTTTACTCAAATGGGCCAAACCAGTTCTGCACTTGCTTCTTTTGGAGTTTCGTCTGTTCGATAATCTCCAAACTAAACAATGGCGACCAGGAGATGAATTAGGTCCATCAAAAGAGAAAGAAGACATAAATTAACCTCATATTTTCGTGGCTCTTAATCTTATTTATCATATTTTCCTTTTTTTATTTTGATTTATTTTTAGTTTAGGGTTTTCATCTTTTCTATTTTAAACACAAAACGCCTTGTAGAAAAATCATTCATCGAACGTTTTATGAAATGTTTTGTTTCTTTTTCTTCACAGAGATTGTGAAACCTTTGTTATACTTTGAACAAACCTTTTGCTACAGAGTTCATTCTCTACAACTTCTTCTTTAAGATCATAAAGGGAGTTCATTCACCTGATCTAAAGAACCCATCTATCCATCTATCAATATCTGAATATTCATCCTTCTCATCTTTTCACCCCTTCTTCTCATAAAATTCTGAAAATAAAAAAAAACTCAAAAGAAAAGTTCAGATCTCTTTTTCAGAAGATCCAGGGTTGCATGAGGTGGTAGCAGAGAAACTGAATCAGAGATCACGAGAAACCATGGCTGGAGATTTCATCTTGACCGAACAGCAGATGAAAACCATTGTTTCGGCAATTGTTGAAGTTCTGACAACAAAACCAGAACTTTATCAAAGGATGGAACATCCAATCACCTGCAAGAAGGAAGAGCAAAGCGCATCTTCTGCAATTTTCATGGAGAACCAAAAGCCTAAAGAAGAAGCAGAGAAACTTGAGATTGAATCACTGCTAAACCCTCCTTCTCTAGGAGGACATTCAATCATTGAACTACAGCAGGAGGAGCACGTACCAGTAGCTTTGTGTGGTCCTATTCGTGACGTAACTAAGGCTAAAGAAGAAGGAAAACTTGGTGCGGCGCTTGTAGTTCATAAGGAGTCATCTGAGACTTTGATTGAGCAAGGTGGATTCATTAGATGCTCTTCTTATTATTCACTGTGCAGACCTCCTTCTTGTGTCAGATTCAGTCTCTTGGGTCACCTAAAACTTGTCAAAGAGCTGCACAACTTTGTCTTTGAACCAGGAGGAAAGCTATGTGAGTATAAGGGCAACAATTACACTCTAGTACAAAGTGCAACAACCAAGCTGAGTAGGGACGAAATATTCATCCTCAAAGAGCAGGATTTGAGGTCAAATCCTTTTAAAGGAGGAGGGAATGATGCAATCCTGACCAGCTTATTCCTCAGACAACAAGATAACCGAGTAAGCTGCCTGGAAAATAGATTTGACGTAGGAGCGTTCAAAGGAGCATATCTTTCCAACCAAAGGGAATTATGCAACAAGCTCGAATGTTCTGGAAAGATCACTCATCAGAGCATCTTTAGCAATTGGTCCCATCACAACGAAATTAAAGAGCTGAGAGCTATGGAGCTTACAATCTGGGTGAATCCGGATTTTCGTAGAACAGGCATATCATCACTCCAAAGGATGTTCTGACCAAACCAGAAGGAACCGATGTGTAAACAAATTTTTTCTAAAAACTTGACGCATAATATCAGCTTCAGGAGTTTGTTTCAGGTCAATAGCTATTTGGAGTTGAAAGTTATGAATTTTCTAAACCAAAGGTTCTACAGGCTGCTCATCTGCGAGTATCAGGCTTTAGACGTGGATTATAGCCCATACATGAGATGATCAGAGCCAAAGCCAATCATATTCTTCAAGATAGATCTCTTAGCTTTTCAACAAGCCTAAAATGAGGAGAATTGGGCATGAGAATATCAAGTTATTGTCAGTTTACTCAATTGGGCCAATCCAGTTCTGCACTTGCTTCATTTGGAGTTTCGTCTGTTCGATAATCTCCAAACTAAACAATGGCGACTAGGAGATGAATTAGGCCCATCAAAGGAGAAAGAAGACATAAAATAACCTCATATTTTCGTGGCCCTTAATCTTATTTATCATATTTTTCTTTTTTTTTATTTTGATTTATTTTTAGTTTAGGGTTTTCATCTTTTCTATTTTAAACACAAAATGCCTTGTAGAAAAATCATTCATCGAACGTTTTATGAAAAGTTTCGTTTCTTTTTCTTCACAGAGATTGTGAAACCTTTGTTCTACTTTGAACAAACCTTTTGCTACAGAGTTCATTCTCTACAACTTCTTCTTTAAGATCATAAAGGGAGTTCATTCACCCCATCTAAAGAACCCATCTATCAATATCTGAAAATCCATCCTTCTCATCTTTTCACCCCTTCTTCTCATAAAATTCAGAAAATAAAAAAAAAATACAAAAGAAAAGTTCAGATCTTTTTTTTAGAAGATCCATGGTTTCATCAATCCCGATGTAAAATTAATTTAGGAATGTATTGAAAACTAATGTAAAAGGTAAGGAATAGAAGTTACTAAGCTGCTGGTCAAAATTATGGAGATTTGGACTACCATGTCTGATGTTTCGGTAAACCGAAATAAATTTCAATGGTCCATTTTTGTAATCCGGGAAGACTGCTCCGATCAAACTGAAAACTAAGTATAAAATAGCAAATTTAGTTAGTAAAATGAAGTATAAGGGCGAGAGCTCATACAAAATTTGTTGTGTCGAGGTTTGTCTCATCGTATGCTCGGTTTGGCTCATCTTGATGAGAAACTGGGCTGGTGCAATTCTGACCATTCCAAGGTTGGTTTTTCTTAAGAAACACCGTCTTCATATGCTACTAGTAGTAAATTGTCAATTTGACATTTTTTTCGCTTGGCGGAGTTTGATTTTTTTTAGCTGAGTTTTCTTCGGTTTCTGGCTAATTCGGCGCTCCAAAATGAAGTATGAGTGCTTCCAAATCTTCTTGGGTTCTTCTTCATATAATTTCCACTTTATCCGAGCATTATCAGTAGTAGGATTTTGTTCAACTCTTGGATAAGAGCTCTAAAGAACCCGAATTCATCGGTGTTGTGTCTCGTTGATAACATTATTATTTTACCGTCTTTAGTTGGATTTTTACGTATTTATTTGCAGGTTTTTAATGTTTTTTCGACCTCTAGAAGTAGTTTTCTTTTATTTTTGATTTTAGGGACTCATCAGGTTAACTCATCAAAAGGGAAGCAAGTGGAGCAAGATTGAAGCTGTGACCAGGTGATGGAGTTGCCACCACCAGCCGAGTGCTCATTTTTGGCACACTCCGGTCATAGAGATATTTCATGTTCAGAGACAGATTTCAATTCGTAACTTTCGGTTCGTTTAACCAAATTTGATTATGCAAGAACCGACATAACCAAGGACGACCTAAGAAACCCTACTATTACAAATAATTTTTTTTAGCCTTTAGAAAGAGAGAGCCACAAATTTTTACAGAGTGCTACATGCCATCAAAAGCTTTGAGAGATCTTTTCTTTTGTTCTTCAAGTTTCGAAATGTTCTTTGGAGAAATTCATTCCATACTTTGTCATAGAGAAGATTTCTTTACTCTTGATCTATTTAATAATGTTTTTCTCATTGATTGCTTGATGTTTTTTGTGCTCAATGTCTGAGTAGTTTATTAGTTAAGTTTATATGCTTTTAAAAAAGATCATATATTCATGAGATGCTAGTATTTGATTAGGGATTCACATAGTCTTTGTCTCGGTTGATCTTTATGCATGATTACTCTATTTGCGCATCTAGTAGTCTATCCATAGGTAGATTTTCATTTCAAAAGCTTGTTAAATCACATGAATTAAATCTTTGACAAGCTGAGTTCGAGGAGGCTTCGAAACTAGACCGCCTTAACTCAGTGAACTTATTGAAACCTGTGTCTATTTAATGCATGCTAATTATATTAATATCATTCGAAAGTCTAGGTTCTTTGATAATTAGTATAGAATCCTAAACCTCAAAAGTGGAGAGGATCTAAATTAGTGTTTTCGAGTTCTAGATGTTTCTTAATTCTAATCTCTAAACAAATCGGTTTTCTCTATGATGCATGATTCTCTGCAAATGTCCTATGTGTCTAACGCTTTTTCCCATTGATTTACATTCTTTTAATCATTTTAAGTTACTGTCTTTTACTTTTAAACTCACAAAACAACTCTTTTATTATCTGTTTTAGCTTAAATTCTTGAAATTCGTAGTGTAAGATCTTAGTCGTCGTGGGATCGATAACATGAAGTACTTCAACTACCATGTCCACTTGCAGCAGTAGTGTTTTTTTGGGTGAAACTTGACATGCTATCAAGCTTTCTGACGCCATTTTCGGGGACTTGATTCGTTACCTACAAACTTTTCTTTATTGATTTTAGTCTAGAACGCTTTTATTTTTAGTTTTTACTTCTTTTTCGTTTTTTTCTTTTCAGGTTTTATGTAAAGGAGACCTACTTTGGACAACCAATCCTCCCATTGACATCATTGAACATACCTTAACGAGAAAAAAGAGACAAAGATTAGCTGCTATGGAAAATCCGAACCCGAATCCTCCTCATGGACAGCTACTTCTTGTGGACAATCAAACCGTTCTCATTGAACAAGAAGACGTAGCTGCTGGCCATGGACTAGTCGTCACCCCTACTACCCTTCTTCTACCTCACGCCAACTTACTTGCTACTGTAAGACTTAAAAGAGTCCAAGGAAACGCACAAGAACGTCTTGGTGTTGCCCTCCACAAACCAACCAAGAAGAGGAAACGCACATGTTCAAGTGGATAACCCACAACAAATTCCACCTAAGAATTTAGTTGGATTACAGCAACTCCCAAAATTACTTCAAGCCTTGATTAACCATGATTTATCTCAGAATCAGCCCCCTCAAGGACGAGCTCAACAGAATCAGCCCGCCATCCTCAAATCACTGGAGACTTCGATTCTTCTGATGCATTCTTCTTGGATAGGAATCCAATTCATCCTCCTAAACCTCAAAGGAATGATTTTGAGATTAAATCTCAGCTCATGGCCATGGTGAATCAAAATCAATTTCGTGGACTGTCCACAGAACATCCACTTGACCATATCGACACATTTGAAGAGATATGCAGTACTACACGTACAAATGGAGTTTCATCAGACTAATTTAAGTGTAAGCTCTTTACATTCTCATTTAATGATAAGGCTCTTAGATGGATGAAGTCTCTGCCACCACAATCCATCACTACTTGGAACGAATACAAAGGTGCATTTCTGAACCAAATCTACACTAAGCAGATATCGAGCTCCATTCGAAGCAAAATCTCTGGTTTTCAGCAAGGACCTACAGAATCCGTTTATGAAGCATTAAAAAGGTTTAAGGAGAACAAAAGGGACTGCCCAAACCATGGTTTCTCTGAAAGAAATCTATAGAACATCTTCTACAATGGTATCGACCATAAGTACAAGCTTTCTCTAGACAAGGCCAGCAATGGGAGTTTTATGACTAAGTTCATGCCAGAAGCCAAGATTTTGATCAAGAACCTAGCTTCTAGTAACGACAATAATGATCCTATTTATGATAGAAATGAGTGTGGATCAAACCATTTAACAGAAGCCGCGCTAATTTCAGAGCTAAAGACGATGATTTCTCAACTACTAGAAGATAAACAAGGAGTACATGTTGTCGAGACCATTGGAGATGCCAACAAGACTCCAAATATGGATTATTTAGAAGATGAAATAGTGGAGAATGAGGAAGAAGTAAACTACATTGGTGGAAATTTCGGAAACAAGGGATACAACCAATGATACCGAAATAACTCAGATTTGTCTTACCAGAACAATAATGTAGAGAACCCTCAAGATCAGTACTATCCGCCTCAAAACGCCCAAAAATAGCTTCCTATCATCCTAAGCAACAACCTTTTAGCAAAGGAATGTACCAAGCGAAGCAACCATTCACTTACACTTAAGCCAATGCATCGAATCTGCAAGAGAGCATGCTTGAGGCAATGCTGAAGCAAATCTGTCAAGAGATGAAACAAAACCACAAGGAGATTAATGAATGGCTGGAAAAAGTCTACATTGAGCTTACAATGATATATGAAGCTATTGTTACTCATGTCCATAAGCTTTAAGTTCAAATCACTCAAACGAGTGAAGTTGTCATGAAACAGGAAAACCCGGCGAAATCCTTCTACAAGGTCGCCAACTTAAGAGAAGCTATTGAGGTCGTGCTACTGATAAGAAACCTATTCAAGACCTAAATTCTCAAGGGATATCACCTCTGGTTCGTTTACCAAACAAATATAAGAGAGCTTACAAGAAGAGACTCAAGACTATTCCTTTAGAGAATATTGAATACCCAGTAAAGTTCATCATTCCTTGCTCAATAAATAAAGTTTAGGATTGATAATTTCTTATGTGACAATGGAGCTAATGTGAATATGATGTCACTAAACATGGCTCTGGACTTTTGTCTCTCAAACATCCGACCATCTCGAATCTCTACCGAGTATGCTGATATGTCTACATCCACACCGTATGGATTTTTGTCGGATGTTTTGCTTGAAGTAGGAGGATTTCTCATACCTACTATCTTTCTAGTCGTCTTTACTAAAGGAGGGAAAACAAGTCCACTGATCTTTGGCTCCCAATTCTTAGCTATTGCTGGAGAAATCTTCGATTTCCCTAACAAAAGGATTTGCTTAGCAAGAGTGAACAAGCAAGTCTATTACCCTGCTGTGAGCTACAACTCCAGAGAAAATGAAGCTATTTTGGAGGACAAGAAGGTTATTCTAGACCCTGGAGATAGCCACAAGACATAGCAAGTCTCAAATAAAGAAGCTACATCCATCAAAACGCCAATTCCTTCAAAAACGGAAAAAATGGATGCAAAGAAAGACTCTTGTGCCATCCAGGTACAAACTGTCCCTTTCTTGGATGTGGATGAAGAAGAGGAAGAGGTCTACAAGTTGCCAATATCCTATACCAAAGTTAAGATATGAATCCCCATTGGTCTTGATTTGAAGAACGATGAAGTTTAAAAGAAGAAACTCGAGAACACTCTTAAATTATTCCTGAAGGCAATTGTGATTCATGAAGCTATTGGAGGCACACTAGGTGATCTCAAATCACCCTATATATCACCAATTCCAGAGACTCAAAAAGCTAAAAGAACTAGAATTCCTTTTGTGGAAACCGATTACGCCTAAAAAGTGAAAGGAGTCGAGCTAAAGACTCAAACAAGCGCTTTATGGGAGGCAACCCACAAGGTTTTAATTTTTATTTTTAAATTTTTAGGACTTATTTAGATGTCTAATAGTTAGTTTTATTTTTTGCAGGATTTTAGAAAATCAAGAAAAATACAAAAAAAATCCAGACTCAAGAACAAACTTGAAAGTTGTGGTGACTGGGTGACCACTGCCAAAATATAGGAGTGTGACACAGTATTGCAGTCGACCAGTGTCAAGAGCAAAATGCTTTAAAATCAGTTTTTCAATTTTGGCTAGAAAGCGAATCTAAATTGTCTACTTTTGGACCATTCCAAACATTCATTCTACACTGGTGAAGGATATTAATAACCACCAATCAAGCTGAATCCTCAAATCGAAAAATTCTTGGAATAAAGTGATGATATCATGAAAAACCAAGAAGAATAAGCTTGAGAAATGCCACCATTTGATCATATTGAAGCACTGAGAGTTATCCCGAAAAGCCCTAAACAGTACCAAAAGAGGTAAGGAAACCCCGAACTTCATTTTTTATTAACTAACATTATATGATAGGTGAGATGCCCGAGAGAAAACGAACTTGGAATGGTCAAAATCAAAAGTTGCATGGAGGATCAAGTTTCTTAACAAAAGGAAACATGGAGATTTCCAGTACCCGCCAAGCAAATCAACTTAAACCATCAAAGATGCCCGAGCAAAGTGATCATTATGAACAAAACAGCCCTTTTAGAATTTTGATTTTACCATTTTTAATTTTTAGCTAACACTGCATCTTTGTCGGTCAGCCAATTAGTTTGGCTAAGCCAAAAGTGACATTTTCATATAAGAATCATATTGGCGTACTAAAAGTTCATCATGTAACCTTAAAGATTCAAGCAACAATGACCGGCTATCCAAACAAGTTCTAAATCCGGCCAAAAAGATGTTTCAAGAACTCAAAAACGTCTAAATGGTAGTGTCTTCAATCCTTTCGGGAAAATCATCCATCAAAAATATTTAAAAACATTTTGGTACAAAAAAGAGCATCCAGGAACATTGTCCGACCAACTGGAATTCAAAACGACCAATCGGAATGCGAAACGGCCGAGAATAAAACACCCGACAGGCCGCTGGACAAGCCACGACCGGTGTGTGCCACGGTGGGACACGCGACCAGTGTTAAGGATCCTCTGCCTTGACCAGCAGCCCCAACTGTCACGACTTGTCGGCATGGTTCCCATGACCAGTCTTTGCCAAAATGAAGCTCGCGGCCGATCACACGGCTAAATAGCTCGTCTGTGACTCCCACGACCGGTTGGGGAGGTTTCCACGGGCTGGACCGTGCCAAAATGTGACCCTCGACCGGTCCTAGAGGTAAGTGGTTCAATTTTTAACTTTTTATATCCAAAACCCAATTTTTTAAAAGTAAACCAATTTCCCATAAAATACTAAACCAATTTCGAAAAAGTAGAAGGGAAAAACAAGGTTTTGGTTTTCACTTTAGTAGTTTTGCATCTAAATCTCTTAAAACTTCATCTCTTTCTCTTTAACAAGTCTTAGAACCCTAAAGAACAAACTCTCAAAACATTAAATCCTTTGTTCTTCTACTCCTTTGTTCTTCTACTATAGTTAAGTTGATTTACACTGAAGAATCTCATTCATTTCATCATTCAAGCATCAAGATATGTTCTTAAACTCTTTTTCTCTTAAAATTACAAGTTTTAAGATTTTATACATTTCTGAGATTTAGGCTTTTCTTAGCTTGATTCTTAGAGATTTCCTTTAGAAAAGCTTATTGGATTCATGGATTACACTAAGAACCTGTTAAATAGCTTGTTTTCACTAGATCTTGAAATTTCAAATTTTTTGAATTTTTTGGAGCATAACTATCCAAAAATTAGTGTCTAAGTTTGATAAATTTACTTGTTATAAAGCCATTTCTTTATGTATAGCTAGGATATGCTAGTTATTTTGCATCATTTGACCTCAAAATTGAAGCTTTTGGTGATGATTTTTGGCTAAGTGTGTTGAATCCGAAAATGACTTTGAATTTTTGAGAAATTTGAGTTCTTGCTTTTTTGATGGTTTTGATTTGTTTCTCATATCATTTAGATGTTTCTTTGCTATTACAAATTGCTTAAGAACATATATGGATTCTCTTTGAAGTTTTCAAGAGACTCATTGTCTCTTTGAGTTTTGATTTTGTAGGATATTCAACAATGGAATATGAGGAGAATGTGAGGAAATAAAAAAAGATAGTTATCCGAAAGGAACGAGCTTTGAAGATTCAAGAGCCAAACAATCCTTCTAAACCCAGAAAATCCAAGAAGTTGAAAACATCTACTAAGAAGGATTCAAAGAAGGTAGTAAAG
>OVAN01002599.1:10367-32684 GCA_900406275.1 Anastatica hierochuntica
AAAGGATATAGCTAGTGAGAGTGAAGCTACTTTGAGTGATGAATCTGATGGGAATGGAGAAGAGACACAAGGAGAGGAGATGGGTTTTTGTTCCGGTTTCTCAAATTATAAATGATGTACCAAAGTCTCCACCACCAAAGAAGCAAAGAAAATCAAGAGCTAAAGGACTTAAGCTCACGGTTTTGGCACCTACGAAACCAAGAAGAAGAGTTGTTGGAACAAGTTTGGATCCAAATTTCGATTATGGGGCAGCCCTTGCAACCATAAAGGTTCAAGATCCATTGAAGGGTCACTTGCCAACACTTGATGCTTTAGGATTGACAAGAGATGTCACTTAGTTCTTGGATACTTTGAAATTGAGAGCTTTTGTAGAGATTTCTTTCCCAGCCTATGAGGAGCTCACCAAGGAGTTTCTTAGCACTATTGAGCTCTCATATCCCAAGGAAAAACGAGCTAAGACTCAAGATGGAGTTCTCACTATCTCGGCTATAGGTACCTCTTACTCTTTGACTATTGGTGAGTTGTATGAGATTTTTAACTTGGAATGTTTATATGAAGCCAAGTTTAGCTTGGATCATGCGGCCTATACCGTTTGGGATCGATTTTCTCATGAGACACTTAGGTCCGGGCATTCGAAGGAGACCAAGATTGGACATCCAGCGGTTCGTTATGTGCATAGGCTCATTTCACAGAGGATCTTCAGTAGGGCTGAGCAGAGTTCAGTACTTAGA
The DNA here is from genome assembly GCA_900406275.1 of Anastatica hierochuntica. Classification (NCBI taxonomy): domain Eukaryota; kingdom Viridiplantae; phylum Streptophyta; class Magnoliopsida; order Brassicales; family Brassicaceae; genus Anastatica; species Anastatica hierochuntica. Next base: position 11,099 of record OVAN01002599.1, read on the forward strand.
GATGAGTTCTTCATCCTCATCTCTCCTTTGGTTGCTAGTCCTTAGAGAGCCAACTATGGCACTCTCATTTCTAGGAGGATGATAGATGTGAAGCATGAGGCTTCTAAGGAGTGTAGAGAGCCTAGCTAAAGGTCTCATTTTGTAGAGATCATCACTATTATCCTCACTTCTAGAGCAGTAGACTTGAGTGCTGAGACACCTATGGATTGCAGTGGATCGTTGGATCTTTCAGCATTTGCTAGATCTTGCTATCTTATGGGATGGACTCAAGGTACTGAGACTTTCGCTTACCAATTCATGCCTCTTCATAACACAAAGCCAACCTGCTACATTCTATCTTGCTCGTCATTTCCATCGTTGCAGGAAGGTCATACTCTTTTCGACCCTTTTCCTTCTCTGAGTTTCAGGAGATCTCCAGAGTGTCCCATCCTTGGCATGAGGGAGTATCATAGAGCCAAGGATTTTATCGCCAAGGCTGCTACACGAGTAGGAGGATCACTCCTTAAGAGCATGGTTGCTTTAGATTCTATACCACAGACAAAGTCTTTAGAGGATCTTTGAGCTGCTCTAGCTACAGAGAGGAGTAGGAGAGTTCGACTAGAGAGGATGATGAGCAGAGTTGTGCGTGCTCAGAGACACATAGTACCAGGAATCTTCAGGAGTACTCGCAGAGAGAGAGCTGAGCCAGCTGATGATGGAAACTTATAGAGTTTCTCTTTAGTTTCGAACTTTGGATAGGATGCAGCTGAGACATCAGACATGGCTCAAAGTGACACTTCATCCCATGCAAGATACACTCCCACACATGATCTGGATGCAGTTGTGAGCAGCCACACCTCGGATGATTCACATTCCACAGACTTTTGAGTCTTTATTATTAGGTGTTATTGTTCGAGTCATTTTCTTTTCATTTTTATTTTTATTCTTATTTTTATTTTATTGAGTCTGTTATTCCCTATTGTTGATTTCTTTTGCACCGAGACGGTGCAAGGTAAGTTCAGGGAATTTATCCGTTACTGATGATATTTTCTTTTTTCTTATGTACTTTTTCTTTTTATTGAGTCATTTTTATGTTTTATTGAGTCCAAACATGTTGGATTATATGATCTTATGTTGCTGGAATATTTTTTTTATGCTAACTTTCGTGTTATTCCTGCAATAGTTATTAACTGCAGATTTTCCTAAAAAGAAATCTATAAGCGGATCGATCTACCAGAACGACCATGTCCCGTTAGCATTCGGATTTTCAAAACTAATTCCACCCTTAAAATGAATTTAATTTCTCATCTTGGGTCTTGATATACTCTAGATAGACTCCTCTTTCAGGTCTGACACTAATTCCTAGTGAGTATTATCCCTTATACTATTTCTTTCATATAAAATGGATTTAAGGTTCAATGAGATGAGCAAAGGGGCATATATCTTAAAAATTTTGAACCCTATAGACTCATCGAGACTTATTCCACTTGTGCTTAATTTAGAAAAGAAATAAAAGAAAAAATAGAGAAAAAGAGATCGATAAAAAAATAAAATGATACCCTAGAAAAGTAGGAAAAAATCGATTCTCAAAGGGGTTTGATAGAAAAATAAAATTATACCCTAAAAAAGTAGGGAAAAATCAACCCCTAAAGCATAAGAATAGAATGGCATAGGACTTTACAAAGGTGATTATGTGGCTGGAAACTTGATTGAGTAAAGAGTCAATTGTTCTTAGATCGATATTCCCTCGATGAGACCGCACCTTAGAATTGATAGGAACCAGTGGAGATGTCGTTTTCTTTTGTGATTTTGGCTCAAATTGGGATGGTTTCTAAGTTAAATGGGAGTACAAGGAAGCTGATCTTTGTATGGTTGTGCTACTGTATGGAGATGTCCGAGAGGTCCCCGAGGCAATGTTTCAGAAAACAAAGATTTGTTTCCGCATTTTCAATCTTCTTTTCGTTCTTGGTTTTTCTTTGCTTGAGGATAAGCAAGAATATAAGGGGGAGTTGATAACATTACTATTTTACCATTTTTCGTTTAATTTTTATGTACGTATTTGCAGGTTTTTAATGCTTTTTCGACCTCTAGAGGTAGTTTTCTCTTAGTTGTGATTTTAGGGACTAATCAGATTAAATCATCAAAAGGGATGGAGAAACGTGCTAATTAGACCTCATTCATATTACCGAGGAATTTTCATTTACGGATCATGAAGACAGAGGCTCACACACTTGAGTTTTTATTTTACCAATATGGACAGATTCTTAGCATCAGAAAGATGGTCATGAACGAAGGTTTTCCCTTCATTGGATTGAGATGGACTTTGGTCAGAAGTTGTAATTTTGAGTTATCTTTCAAATACAAGTGGTTTGAAGTCATTTGGAGCTGTGACAGAGGAGTTATAGCCGCTTAAGCGAAAATACTTTTGTCTGTCTCGAAAAGGAAGCAAGTGGAGCAAGATTTGAAGTTGTGACAGGGTGATGGAGATGCCACCACCGGCTGAGTGCTCATTTTTGGAACATTCCAGTCATAGAGGCATTTTGTGGTCAGAGACAGATTTCAACTCTTAACTTTTGGTTCGCTTAACCGATTTTGATTCTGCAAGAACCGACATAACCAAAGACGACATAAGGAACCCTAGTAATATAAATAAGTTTTTTTAGCCTTTAGAAAGGGAGAGCTACAAATTTTTACAGAGAGTTACAAGCCGTCAAAAGCTTTGAGAGATTCTTTTCTTTGTTCTTCAAGTTTGAAGTGTTCTTTGGAGAGATACATTCCATACTTTATCATATAGAAGATTTCTTTACTTTTGATATATTTAATGATTTTTTTCTCATTGATTGCTTGCTGTTTTTCGTGCTCCGTGTCTGAGTAGTTCATTAGTTAGGTTTGTAGGCTTTTCAAAGAGATCATGTTATCATGAGATGCTAGTATTTGATTAGGGATTCAAATAGTCTTTGTCTCATTTGATCTTTATGCATAATTACTCTATTTGCGCATTTAGTTGTCTGTCGATAACTAAATTTTCATTCCAAAATCTTGTTGAATCATCTGAACTAGATCTTTGACAAGCTGAGTTCGAGGAGGCTTCGAAAGTAGATTGCCTTGGCTCAGTGAACTTATCAAACCTGTGTTTATGTAATGCATGCTAATTATTTTAATATCATTCGAAAGTCTAGGTTCTTTGATAATTAGTATAGAATCATGAACCTCGAAACTAGAGAGGATTTAAATTAGTGTTTTCGAGTTCTAGACGTTTCTTAATTCTAATCCCTCAACAAATCGGTTTTCTCTATGATGCATGATTCTCTGCGAATGTCCTATGTGCCTAACACTTTTTCCCATTGATTTACATCCTTTTAATCATTTTAAGTTGTTGTCTTTTACTTTTAAACTCACCAAACAACTCTTTTATTTTTTGTTTTAGCTTAAATTAATCTTGAAATTCGTAGTGTAAGATCTTAGTCCTCGTGGGGTCGATAACCTGAAGTACTTCAACTACGTTGTGCACTTGCAGTAGTAGTGTCTTTTTGGGTGAAACTTGACACACTATCACTAGTTGAGCCAAAAGTTGATGTAGATCTATGCTAGCCACTTTCACATGTTTTAATGAAAGTATTTGATTATGTTCAGCTGGCGTGGATGTTTGTTTGGCTTCGATTGCTCTTGAGGTTCCCAGGATGTGGCCTTTGTCCTTTTGATCGCATTTTTGAGTCTTTGAATGTATGTGAAGAATGGCTCTGCCTTGATCAAATTATTTATGACTTTAAAGTTATCTTTATTGTGAACACAATACTCTTTCGCGTGAATAGAAAATGATGTTCTTTGTTGGAGTTCCTTTGATGGACAAATTCTTACAATTTTTTGCTCCATAGGATTGCCTATGTGTTTTAGTGTCTTTAAGGAGGTTTTGAAACCTTGAAATATCTTTTAGATCCTACGTGAGGTGCTGGAAAAAAGTTGGTTGACTTTGTGCTTGGCGGTAATGAATTGGCTAAGTTTCAAAAATTGCTCGGTATAGGCTCCTTATAGTTCCAAGTGTGTATCCTTGTTTTTTTGAGGTTTCAGCCTTGAAAATTACCATAAAATAGTGCATATATGCTAAATTGACGTGATTACCTTGAAGAGCTCTTGCATGACCGGGCCAACAAAATGTGAAAACGAACGTTTGGAACTGGTTTCCCAACCAAATGCTCGTTTGGATGGGTAATGGGTTGGTCATATGGTGTAAAAGATGTGTTAGCATAGGGGAAATGCTTGGGGAATGGTTGAGCCAATTGGCGGAGGTTGTAGGACCAATGTTTGACGTGAGAGGTGTCGCGACCGGTGGTGGAGGTTAAGGGCCACATACGGTTGGGGCAAAATGGTGCTGAGATTGGCTGGGTTAAGGGAAATGGGAGGCGGCGGGTCATGGGAGTTCCGAGGGCCGGTGCTGAAGTTAGGCAAGGCTGGGAAGTGATGTTGCTGTCACCGGGTGGCGGAGTCATCGGGAACGGTTTTTGACAAATAATGGCAGGCGGTCGTCAGGAGGTTTATGTGAGGCCAAGCTATTTTGGAGTCAGGACCGGGTAGCGCACTCGCATGGTCTGAGGCACATAAGTCCCAACACTAGTCGAAGCCTTCTTTTTAGCGAAACTCAGTGTTGTGGTTCCATGACCTAGTGAGAAGCTCGAACGTCCGGAACATGTCCGGATTAATTTTTCTCCATCTTTCTTCCACTCCAAAGTAAGCTCCTACTAAAAACAAAGTATTAAAACATTAAAATCATTTACTAAAAACTTATAACACCAAAATTAAACAACTTATTCCTAAAATAAAAGTTTAAAAATTAAAACCAAATGAAACTAAAGAAATAAAGCACATCGGTTGCCTCCCATAAAGCGCTTGTTTATAGTCAATTAGCTTGACTCCTGAGCATTTTGAAATGTGAGGATGACTCAATGGAGAGTTTAATCTCCATCCTCTTGTTGTAGATCCTTCAGATGAAATCTCCTCCTGTTCTTGTGCTTCTACCTCCAATGCAACTCTTTGAATCAGTTGAGGACACCGAATTTCCGTTGTTGGGTATCCATGAGGTGCTATCTTGTAGAAAATGTCATTTTTTTGTATGAATGAAGTGCATTCTTCCATTTGACCAATCCATAATAGCTCCTACAGTTGCAAGAAAGCTTCTTCCAAGTATGAAGCTTGACGAATGCTTCGTCGATACTTCAACTACCTAAAAGTCAGTGGGCACAAGATCATTATTATTTTTTATAAATATTCAATGTAGTAGTCCTACAGGTCTTTTTATCAATCCATCTGTGAAGATGATGCACATTTTCGAAGGCCTTAGGTTTGTAAAACTTAGCCGTTCTGCAATGTGTGTTGGTATGAGATTCACTCCGGCCCCAAAATCACATAAAGCATTCTCAAACACTTGTTTGTTGATTGAGCACTTGATAGTGAAGAGCTATGGATCCTCCAAAGTCTAGAGTGTGATAAACCGTCTGCTAGGATCCCTGATTTTGTTAAACATCGCTTCTACATGGTACAAGTCTTGTATATTGTTTTCAAAACAACTCTTGAGCTCCCGTTGAGTAACCCATGGTCTATCAAATGTCATTTCTGCTGGTAGCTCTCGAGATACCTTGAAAAATTCTTTCCACTTCTCCCTTGAAATGGAAGAACTCGGTTCTCTTGTTCTCGAGTAGACATTGTCATTTTTGTCCTCAAACTGAGGCCTAGTTTTCAGTTGAGTTGCTTAGATCCTTGATGTCTTCTTAAAGGTCTTGTGTGGTTCCACCCCTAGCGATCTTTGATTATCCAATGGCTGGAAATTAAAAGCTAAAACCTCTCCCTTAGGTCATTAGGCTTAGTGACAAAATTGGTGGAGTTTTCTTCATTTTCCACTAGTTTCTTCTCGATATCTTTGAGATGAAAGTTTAGGAGATCAAGATTGATCTTGATTTCATGAATCTTGGGGGTTTCATGGTACATTCTTCCCATGTTTTCCTTTGCATCTTGCTGGTCATCTTCCATCCTTGTGTTATTCATTGGCACTAGACACCAACTTTTGTAGATTGTCTTCTAGTGGCTTGTGCTTCTCATCTAGTTTGTCTTTGAACCTTTTGATTCTATGACTTAAGATTCTAAAATCCAAAGAACAATTTCCTTGCTTAGTCTCCACGTCCCCAACTAAAGACTTAAGTTTTTTGTCCATAGCTTTTACGTTCTTGCTTTCTTCAAGGCGATTTTCATCGCCTTCTTGGGTTTCCTCAGGTTTTTGCAGAAAACGGGTGTTGAATAGCTCTTGGAAAGTGTCTTCAATCTGATTTAGACGCATGTTTAAGCCTTGAACCGTGATTTCAAGCTTCTCAATCCTCTCTTCAAGGACAAAATTCTAGTTATCTATGGTTGTATAGATATTCTGCTTTATGTCGCTCTGAATTTCGAGAAGCTGCTCTGTCAAGTGCTCAACCTTGAACTCAAGAGACTTTAATTGAGTGTAAGGACTTAGAGAATGAGATAAGGGCCATGATACATCTGACCTTGGGGTACTAGGTCGTGAAAGATGTTATAGTCGCTTATGGGGAAGAAAATTGTGGAGATTTCTGTCAGGGATCTCCTTTCATGGCTGTGAAGTGCAGATCTTCTTTGTTGGGATTTTTTTAAGTTCTCTAGTGGTATAGAATCAAGATATCAGCCTCTTTTAGTGAATTAGTGTCTTGTACTTCGCCTCCAATCATGTTCTCTTAGGGGTTGATCTCTCGGTTTAGCATAGTCTCTCTCTCTGTGATATGAATGAGGGTCGTATTGAGTATCTTCCATGAACTCGATTGAATGAGGATTAGGGTTGTAATATCCTTCAAAAATTGTGTCCATGACTTTATAGAGGTTTAGGATTCCAAAATTTTGGCTCTGGTTCCTTGTATTTTCCCTGTAAAACACAAGAAAAACATATAAATGACTTAGTAGAATGAAAAAATCACATTCCTACTAGAAAAAGGATAATTTCATGTGTTATTATCTACAAATAGAAATGTACAAAAAATTTTTACTAAATTATTCTAAATCCTAAGTATTGATATCCTAAAATAATTAAAAGAAGTTAGAACAAAAAGCAAACTAAAATTTTTACAAAGAAAACCGCAATTTCTAGCTAAAAATTAAAATTTTAAAAGAAATAAAATAAAAGTTATCCTAGACTTAATTGGAGATTTGAATCTTAAGGTCAACGTTTCTAGTCCTTGACAACGACGCCAAAAATTTGATGTGGGGTCAAGTTTTACCTCCAATTAACAGCTACCTGCAAGTGTATAACATCTGCAGTAATATGTAGGGATCGAATCCACATGGACGAGTTATTTAAACTTAGAATTTATATGATTTCAGACTAAGGTAAGAATAAAATATGCAAGGGTGTTGTCACATTTTTATAGTATTATGAATGCAAATGAACCTACTCTACATGCCAAATATACAAATGATAGGTCAATGATACGATATGCATCAAACAACAGAGAGTTAATGTAATCAAGAAAGAATTAAAACTCGACTAGGGGCATAATGTTTCAGTCTAGAACACAACCACTAATGTAAATCCTCTCCACTTTCGAGGTTCAAGGTGCTATATCTAATTACCAAGGGAAAACATCTTTTGAACGACCTTGTAGTAATTCAACAAGCATTAACTTGATCAAGGATGATTGTTCACGATTCCAAGTAGATTCACTTTTGTTGCCTATATAGAAAGGCCCATCAAATACTAGTTCCAACTATATGTCAAGCTTTTGGAATGCATACTACTTTAGATCTAGCAAGAAAATAGCATTATTGTTCAAGCATAGAGGATAACGTTATTGATAAACATAATCGTTTAGCAATCCTATTCAAGCAAACTCATTGAATCCTTGTAACCTAACTTTTTACATGCAAACTAATATATTAAATAGATGTAAACACGAAATGAATCATGGCAGTAAACCTTCATATCAAATCAAAGGAAGAAGGATAGATAAAATCGATTGATGAAAGAAAGATGGATGTATTGAGATGAGATGAATTCTTTGTAGGCTAACAAGGGGTAAGATCCCGAAGGATGTCGTCCCTGCCTCCTTAGGCACTTATTTGATCTAAAACTTAAACAACTCTCCTCGGAAAAAATTTTAAATAACTATTTATAGTACAACTTCACTATTAGGTGAAATGAGTAAAATCAGGCCTTAAGGCCTCCAAATGTTGGCTTCGTGTAAAGAGGTCTTAAGTTTAGTCCTTGGGTTTTAAAAAGCTTAGGGTAGAGCCACTTGAGTCTGGGGAATGTCTTTTTCGAGACCCAAGTTGCCTTCTTTTCAGTTTGACCTTTCTCTGCACCTTTCATCTGCAAGACAGCTTGACCAATCTTCAGTATTATTGGTGTAACTCTTAGTTTACTGCTCCAAATTATGTGAAACAACCTTTATATCAAATCTAACTCAAATATCTAGCTCTTGTCCAAATTTCATCGAAATCCGTTAAGGGCTAGGCCTTCATATTGGACGATTCTTTTGATGTTTGGAAACTATCCTGAAATTGACCTTATCCATTTAGCTCTGCAATGCTCCATAATACATTGATTAGCCTGAAAGGATTTGAAATACCACAAATAAAGGAAAAATACTTCTAATCGTTGAGAATTTTATAAAAACACCAAGAAAACATACTAATATCCTAAGGAAAAAATGGTAAAATAATGGTGTTATAAGTAATTTACGTCAGCTTGGTTATCATTGGACTCAATATCAACAAACTTCTTGATACATCTGTCTAAGTTTCTAATCTTGTAAAATCTTCGCATCACTCTGTTACCCCACGTAATATACTCCTTTGTCAATTCTCTTAGCATCAATTGTTGAGCTTCTTCTACCGCGATCATATTCTAACATGTGATTTGCCTGACAGGTTGCCATGTTCTCAATTATAGTGTAAGATTCCTCCACTGTTTTGATCATAAAATCACCATTGATAGTTGTGTCCATAGCGTTCTGGTGCCTCTCATCCACAACATTGTAGAAGATATTTAGTAAATTTACATCAGTATACCCGTGATGTGAATTATCCATGATGTATTCTATGAATCTTTCTCGAGCTTCATAGAGGTTTTGTATCACGATCTGTCGAAAGTTAGCAATCTTGTTTCACAGCCACGAGCCCCACAGCTGCAGCTCGTGGCTGGTTGTTGAGTCCAACACCAACGTTAAGCCCACCCACAACAAGTGGATCTTGTCCCTGAAAGACCTCTTGAAGCGACAGATTGTTCTGAATTCAAAGATTATCCATGTTTTCACCCATCTCAATCTAAAAATCAGTGTCCAAATTAGCTTCAAGTAACTCCTCTTTCTTCTTTTGTCTCTTTAGATGGCCAAGTTCTTGTTCGAACAGTAGTAGATTGTTAGGTCCTTGGCTCCTAGTATGAGATCTGCTCATGCACCTGAAAGCACACAAATGAAGAAGAAAACAAATACTAAAAAAGTAAAGATTCCTTAGACGCGTTAAGACCCAATACTCTAAGATGACAAATAGTCCCCGAAAACGCACTAGAAACTTGATAGGTTCAGGTTTCACCTGACTATCTGCAACTGGACATATGTACTCGCAGTAGTACAAACACGATCGATCCACAAAGACCAAAGAAAACATGTAGAGATGGTGAATAGACTACGAGCTAAGACTAAAAAGAAAGTTGGTAGTAAGTGGCACTAAATGAGAGCAAAAACAAATGATGTAAACAAAGAAAGCAAGCATGAACGAATTCGGTGTTGTAAATCATTTAGGAAAAGTGGTGGACAAAGGGTATTCCCAGGGAAAATCATTTTGTTTTTGAACCGAATTGTTAATTAGGGAACAAGATTTCAAAACCGCCTTGAACTTAAATCACTCATGTAGAATTAACCTACTTCTGTAGTGTTAACTTCCTATGTCCCGAAATCCTAAACACTAACTTTCGTTTAGTTTCTGGTCCTAAACATGCATTCTAATTAAGTTTGTACATTCACAAATTGCTCATCTAATATTCTTTTAGTCATTTAGTCGTACACTTTCGGTGCGTTAAACAACCTAACAATAAAAACTAGGTGATCAAGCTAATTTCAGCACTAAGAACAATGATAGATGAAGATTCAATTGAGAATCCCTAATCAAACAATCCTAAATCAACAATTCAAATCCCCTAATGAGAACCCTAAATCCAACAAGGGAACTATCACTCATGGCAATCAAACAATCAAAATATGAATTTGAGAGAAATATGTTTGTAACTGAATAAAAGCAAAAGAGAGGGTTCAAATTCTTCTCCAATCGAACTACAAAGTAGATTTGTCTCCCTCAAAAATCTAAAGTTCAAAATTTGCTTAGAAAAACTCAAAAATAGCATAATGAAACCTAAAATATGAGTCTGGATCTTTTATTAAGTTTTTGGTTCAATAAAACGGGTCATCTCTCGGTTCAAATATGATTTGGAAAACTTGGTTTCACGATAAACACCAGACCGGTTGATCCGAGGGGATTGATGAACCGACCCACTCAACCCTTCCTGCAATAGATCGACAGATCGATCTGTGCCATTTTCAGCTTCTCATGTTCGTAGTGCACTTCAAGCTACATGATACCTTTTAATTGCATCCATTTCTATGAAATGAACCTGTATTCTGCATAAACACCAAAGAAGAGAAAAAGACTCCGAAAAAACTAAAATACAAAAGAAAACAACTCTTTTCTCGATTGAAAACTCTAAAAAAACACGTAAAAACTCCACACATCAACTCATATGAGTGTGGTTCTGATACTAAAATGTAGCAACATTGTATGCACCTTATGTGTGCCTTGGAGTTCTCTCTTCAGACCCGCAACTCCACTATGTTTGACGGTCGGAAGCACAATCTGTGCTGGCTTTAAAAAGACTGTTTATTGTTCTTGTAAATCACCATGCAATATTTTCTCGTATTTTGTCTTTATTTGCACAATATCAGGAATCACTCCACAATAAATTATCCATCCTAGTCATACTCCGACAAAAAAGCATAATCATGGAGTTCTCTCACGACAAATGACTTAAACACAAATACATTTTAGTGACATAGTTAGCCAAAACAATTTTTTAAAACTCTCTTTACACATTACTATTTATTTATAAATCAAGATATCATGCCAATATTCTAATAAAACAAAAAAAAAAATCAAACATAGCGACTTTTTTAAAACCAGAGTTTTTGTAAATCGTTCTATATCACCAGGCTTGATGATGATAGATGTTTTGTAGGTTTTCACGTCCACAGCAGATAATTACTAGTCGTCATGATCTACACAATAATTCAAATATGATGCAAAACTTGTAGAATAATTCATATAAACCATAGAGATTCCAAGTTTATAGATGTGTTTCAAATGTATTTTATGAGATTGATACATTAAGCTGTGAGAAGATACAAAACACTGAATACACCAAGCCTTATTTGTTTCCTCATTCAACAGGTTCATCTAGATGATCCATCCAAATGATGCATCTAGATGGATCATCTGAATGATTCATCTGGATGCTTTGTTCGTTTTCTCATTCATATCGTTCATCTCAATAATTATAATTAGAAAAGGACTAAAATACATATGTTTTAGTATTACCTTTTTTAAATTAGAACCGTATCTTTTAGTAATCATAATTTGTATATGTTAATATCAACCAAATTGATTTTCATCTGTTATTTAAATAATATTTCCAACTAAATAACGTTTAGATCGTGATTTTATATTGATTCTGTAGTTTTCTCGGGAAAATACCATTTTACGGTGGTGGCAGAAAAATGTGACATTGCGGTCTTGGCAGAAAAAAATCTACTTTTCGATTTTTTTTAAGAAAAATATGATTATGTGGTTTTGACGGGAAAATGCGGCTTTGGCAAAAATTCACGGTTATACGGTTTTTACGAGAAAATACAATTTTACAGTTTTGGCGAGCAATGATATTTTGCGATTTTAGCGGGAAAATGAGATTTTACGGTTTTGGCAGGAAAATGCGATTTTGCGGTTTTTGCGGAAAAATGCGATTTTGGTAGGAAAATTTGATTTACGGTTTTAGAGGAAAAATGCGATTTTGCGATTTTGGCAGGAAAATTTGATTTACGGTTTTGGCGGGAAAATACGGTTTTACGGTTTTTATGAGAAAATGAGATTTTACGATTTTGGCGGGATAATAAGATTTTACGGTTTTGGCGGAAAAATATGATTTTAAGGTTTCGGCAGGAAAATGCGATTTTACTATTTTAACAGGAAAAATACGATTTTACAGTTTTGGCCGGGAAATGTTAGTACACGGTTTTGGCGAGAAAATGTGATTTTACGGTTTTGGAGAAAAACGTGAATTTGTCGTTTTGGTGGAAAATGTGATTTTGCGGTTTTTGTAAGAAAACGTGATTTTTGCAGTTTTGACGGAAAAATATAATGTAACATTCCTATCCCGAGGTAACCGGAATGCTCCAAATGGTATCGCCAAAACCGGAACAAACTTCACCAACCGGTCTGGTTTGAAGACTAATGGTTACTGAAGAAAAACCGGGATTAGAAAAACCGGGTATTACATATAATTTTGCGGGTTTGACGAAAAATGGGATTTTGCAGTTTTGATGGAAAAATGTGATTTTTGCAGTTTTATAGGAAAATGTGATTTTGTTGTTTAGGCGAAAAATGTTATTGTGCGTTTTGGCGGGAAAATGCGATTTTGCGGATTTTACGAAGAAAATCTGACTATGCTGTTTTTGCAAAATATAAAGTTTTTTATATTGTGTAAACTTTTGTTTGTTTAAGGGCGTTTTGCTCGTTTTAATATTTTGGATTAACCTGATTCATCTGGGTGATCCGTTTAAACTCGTTCAGATGATCTCGAAACTTTTAAAAAGAATTTAAAAACTCATCCGGATGATCCGTCGAGATGATCTATCCATATGATTCATATACTTGTTTAAGTGAATATCATTTCATAGATTAATCCAGATGGTTCATCTCGATGAATAAACGAACATGGCCCGAAAAAAAATTCCAATGATTCGATTTTGTTTTTCTTTTCGTGAAGTCTTCTATTGATTTGTTAGATCTTGTAAATAGTTTTAATCACTTTAATTGAATGATATATCCATTTTATGAAAGAACGTATATTTTTTGACAAAAATATAGTCGACATCTCTGAATAAATAATGACAATCAAAACATCATATTGGACCGCTCTACTTGCTTTGATTTTGATCAAACAAAACAAAAGACGGAGAAAAAAAGAAAATCAATTTTACCCGAAACGAAAACACAATCTAACCTTTTTTCAAAAAGTAGATGTTTTTACAAAACAAAAACAACAAAGGAATTTATTATTTACATAAGATTTATGAGCAGGTGAGACTAGAAAACTTAGTGGCGTTCCCCACCAACCTCGCTTCTCATAGGCGAATTGGATCCGTTGGTGAAGACGAGGTCGGGAGATGATTAGTTTCTCTACGATGATGACTCTTGCGAGGGTTATGACCCACATGCCCTTCCTTAAGACGAACTTGGTCATCTTCTCTATTGTCCGGAGTTTTGGGCACCGTATAAGTGAATGTACCCATAGGAATATCATTATAATCCTTAAGATCGTTGAGAATGGAGACGACTGTGCTCATACATGGCCGGTTCTTGGGACGATGGCTTAAGCATTGATAAGCTAAAGCTGCTGCCTTTTTAGCTCCTGTCTCAGAGTATAGACCTTCAAGCCTCGGGTCCATGATACGTGCCAGTTTACGAGCGTCGTTGAGCATAGGACGAGCCCAGTCCACGAGATTTTGTTCCCTGGACGATCTCTTCTTGTCCACTGATCTCCTTCCGGTCAAAAGCTCGAGTAGCACAACTCCGAAGCTGTAAACGTCACTCCTCGCCGTTAGATGACCGGTCATGATATATTCAGGAGCTGCGTAGCCTTGTGTGCCCATGACACGTGTTGACACGTGTGTGTCGTCTCCTTCTGGTCCGTCTTTTGCAAGACCGAAGTCGGAGAGCTTGGCTGTGTAATCCTGAAAGGAAAAAAAAGAAACTAAGACTTGAGATTGGAAACATTTACTATTATAGTTTGAAACTGAGAATCGGAAAGACGAGTGTTTTTTTAATTTTTTTTACTTACGGAATCTAATAAGATGTTTGAAGCTTTGAAATCTCGATATATTACGGGTTTTTCTGCTTCGTGGAGAAACTGAAGACCTGTTGCAGCTCCGTGAGCTATCTTCATCCTCGTCGACCATGGAAGCGACGCCGAGTACCCTGGAAATTTAGTCCTTATCTTTAGTTTTGCTTGTCTAAATTCTTTTTAATTATCAAGAGAGAGAGTGTGAGAAAGACGGACTCACTTCTGAAAAGCTGATTCTCTAAGCTTCCTCGAGGCATAAACTCATAAACAAGGGTCCTATGTTCTTCCTCGCAGCAATAACCGATCAGTTTCACCAGATTTTTGTGCTTCAATTGTCCTAAAAACATGACTTCTGTCTGAAACAGAAAAACCCCCCCACAAATATTAAATTATACATATATAAGACCCAAAACGAAGATATGATTTTGTGGGCGAAGGTACGGACCAGCCATTCACGGTGACCTTGAAGACCTTCAAGATCAAGCAATTTAACGGCGACAGGTTGAGGCTTAAGACCAGGACGAAGCTTTTCATCCACGAATCCCTTGTGAACAGGACCAAACCCTCCTTCACCGAGGAAATTGGTCGAGGAAAAGCTCTGTGTGATGACTTTAAGCTCAGCCAGGGTGAAAACGTGAAGATCCGATCCGGCCAGAGAAATGGATAGATCTTCTGACAAAGTATTCGAACTCGGGTTGCTCAAATCAAGATTCGACAGTCTTTGAAACGAACTCTGTTTCTTTATAACCTCATCTTTTCTTTTTGGTTTCTTTGAAGAAGCCATTATAGTTTCTGGGTCTCCTAAACAACCAGCGATAAATGATCTCCATGACACTTTCTTCTTCACCGCCATTGATGATTCTTTCCTTTTTATCTTTTCTTGATTTCCGTTTGCTATAAAGAAGAAAAGAGCCTTTTTTTTTTCCCTTTTTAAAGAGGAGAGTAAAGACTTTTGTTTGTGTTATATTAGACTTGGATTGGTTTTCTGGAATATAAAGAGATTGCTTTTAAATGTCACGAGGTGAGACCAAAAACTTTAGATTATTAATTTCAATTCTAATTCACCAACTACTACTACTGCTCTTTTTAAAATGCTCAATATTTGGAGGTTTACTTTATTTTTCTAACCAAGCTTTGACATTGTAAATTTCTAATTTCACACGCACGCGCTAAACGCGTGTACACACACACACACACGTATTTTTGGTCTTCTTGAACTTTTTTGGAAAAGAAAATCAATGATAGTAGAAGTAGAGGGTGTTTCAAATGGTAGATGATGACCCTGTCTTTAACGAGATACAAATACGTGTTATATTTTCTTGTGGTTTTATAAAACTTAATTCATGTGAATCATAAAATGACGCCAATATAACTGCCCAAGAAAAAGACAAATTCAATTGGTAATTTAGATATTTTGAAGTTTGAGTGTATATTTTCGAAACCATAGTTGTTCTACGTTTGTTTGTTCATAATAGTTACAAGCTGGATAGGGTGGTGTGTCCCAGTCAAATTTGACTACTATAGTTTTTTTGGTAATAAGCACGATACACCTTCCATAAAGTTTTTAAGAAATTATTGTTAAAAGTAAGGCTGAGAATTATATCCAATCGGATCGGTTCGGATCGGATTATCGGATAGTCGGATTCTTAGTTAGCAAAATTTTCTTCCAAATCGAACCGATTTAATTTTCAGTTCGGATCGATTCGGTTCTAGGTTATTTAGCTTTTTCTATTTTTTGCTGAATTGAACTGAAATTTTTCGGACAATTTCGGTTTTTTGTAATCTCAGATAATTTCGGATCAATTTAAATAACAAAACTGAAATACCCAAAATGTGTAATTGGATATTTGCATCTAGAATCAGAATAAGAATAGCAAAAAGGAAAAACACATAGAAGACAAAACATATATATCATTCTGAAAATGTAAACAATTACAAATCTATCACAAAAATAACCATATCTTATAACCAAACTACTAGTACTTAGTGTCTTACCGGTTATGACTAATCTAAAACTAGATGCTATTGCCTAATGAACATAGTTGTCTAAGTTTCAATTGGAGCAAAAAAACTACCTGCAATTATAATTTGAAACCAAGACAACTTGTTCTCCAAAAAATCCTTCTTCACACATCATGTAGCATTTGATTCACCTTACCCTCCTCTGCCAAATCATGTAAGACATAAAGAAACATGAACCGAAATTAGAGAATAATCAGAAGAAGAAGGAAATTAAAGAGAAATAAGAAACACCTTAGATTTTCTTCTTCTTCTTGGAACTGAGTCTATGCAAAAGAAAAAGATAGTCATTACTCATTAGTCACTTAGTTAGTAACAAGATAACAACGTAATGAAACAAAAAAAATTATACAATTTATATAACCTAATGAGCCTTGGAACTCTAATTCTTCAAACATTTGGACTAAGGTTGCAAGTTTCTCAGCTTGAATTGTATTCCTGAGCCACTGCTGAGTGCAAACCAAAGATTCAACCATGAATGGTGATAAACAGCTTCTAAAATGATCCAAAATCCTTCCACTTGTGTTGACTACAGACTCTGAAGCAACATATGAAACTTGAATGGCTAGCACATCTTTTGCAAACTCTGATATAATAGGATACTTGTTGTTATTGCACTTCCACCAAGCAAGCACATCATACTCAAACCCTAAGCTATTTTTGCTTCTTGGTACAACCTTCTCTAGCAAGTAGATGTCAAGCTCACTACTACTCTCTTCACTTGTAGTTTCTGTTGCTAGCTCTGTATACAAGTTGTCCATCCTCTCATACCCATCCTCATCTGACAAATCCAACATAAGGGCTTCCTCATTCTCTGAATGATCACTTCTTGTTCCTTGGCTATCACTTCTGCTGCCAAGTATTCCCACATACTCCCTCATAGATATCTTTTCATTACTGCTCTAATGGATGTCTTAAGATGATCACTCTCCAGGTTGTCCTTACCATAAAGCGTCTCAAAGCATAGAGAACCAAATTGCATCTTATTGCTAGGGTCAAAGACACTAGCTATGATGACCAAGGGATTCATATTTATCAGACCATCCCAATATTTCTCGAACTTTGCTCTCATAGCCATTGCTTCATCTCTGACTGCTTTCTCATCGTGATTGCTCAATTGGATCAAGTTTCTTTCAATTGTTACAATTTCATTGTAATAACCTGCATATGTCACTGTCTTTGAAGAAGAAAAGGACAAGGTGCAATTGAAGTAGATCCTCAGAAACTTCACAAGCTTAGCAGGTTTGTCCTATGATTCAGCAGTAGGGGGTCCTACCTTAGCTTTCCCATGCTCATCTACCTTCTGAAAGTACTCATTATAGAGATTGTCTTCACTCAGCAGCTTCTCAAATGCTACTCTAAGCTTTAAAGCTGCTGTTAGCATTAGATAAGTGGAATTCCACCTATTCACACAAACACGGGAAAGACTTCACCTTGTTAGCTTTCCTGTCTCTACCCTACACTGAAATGACTTAAGCTTAGTCCCAAAAGACCTAACATTTTTAACAGCATTCCTAATAGATTCAATCTACCTGGATTATCAGTCAAACCATATTTTACTTTTAGGTTTAATATGTGAGCACATCAACGCATATGCATGTATGCACCATTCCTAACTAAAGCATCACCCCCTTTTTCAACTAAGGCTTATGTGAAATGCCTCAATGCGTTATCATTTCCCTTAGCATTATCTACTGTCACAGTAAAAATCTTCTCAATAACCCACTCTTCTAAACAACCAAGTAGATGTGATGCAATGGTTTCTCCCTTATGGTCTGTTATTGGCTTAAAACTAATAATTAATATTTGTAAAACCTAATTAACATCTACCGAGTGGGTTGTAACTACCATGTAACTACAATTAGTTGTAGAGGTTAGCCATATGTCAGTAGTTAAAGATGTAGGGACCGAAAACCGGAAGAGTAAAATGATACGAAAAACGTTGAAGAATTAAGAAAGATTACGGAATCGAGTTAGGAACTCTTTCCTTAATTCTAAATATTGCCTATTGTAAGAAACGCGTTTACGCAATACAAGAATCCCACGTTAAAACCGTATAGTCTTTGTTAAGTTTTACCTTAACGAAGCTTGTCGAACGTGAAGCTCTTACGATACTCTCGAGACAAAAGAAAATGTAGGAGATTTTTGTTGTGAACGTATGATCTGCGTTTTTCAGTTGGTGCCGAACTGAGAAGGAAGGGCATGTTTATATAGGGACGAAGTGGTGTGAATGAGGTGTTGCCATCGAACCAATGCATCAGTTCAGACTAAACCGAAGTGTCTGCAGATGCTGGCTGCAAAATGGACTTGGGCCAAAGAAAAGAAAAAAAAATAAGATAGGCCCATTAGCAGTCACCCATCGAACCAGCCTCGCGCGCGCCCGCGAACACACACGCGCGCCGCCGGCCGAGCCGAGGCGTGACGCGCGCGCGCGTGGTCCCATCCACTCTCCATACCCTTGATAAACACTTTGGAACATGGAAGAAGTATTCCGATATATATGCACTAAAGAAACACACTCCATTTCAAATGTGGGACTGTGATTAATACATGTGTTTAAACAACACATTTTGAGCTCCCATTTCTCATTTAATATTACTCCAATTTTGACATATGAGTATTGAAAGTTATAGTACACATTACAAGCTTTCCAATGCAACCAAAATCTAGTGATTACGGTCAACGACCTTGCCGGAAAATTCGCCAAAAAAGTGACGAAAGTCTCTAGTTAAAATTGAGTTCCAACAATCCCCCACATGAATAGAAATAACCCTAAACATATGATGACTCTAGATACTCGAAAACGTAAAACTGACTAGATTCCCTAAGAAGCTAGGCAGAGGACTTTTCGAGAGCATAGCGAAAAATCACTACATCTGATTTGGTAGCATTTTACAGCCATGAACCAATCATAGTTAATATATATCGGATTTACTCGTCCAGAGAGTGAACGCGATATCTTGAACCCTCCAGATTTATATGTAAACCTAGACAATATGCATAACATAGTTTCATTTTCTCGCAAGAACTAAGTTCTATATTGTGTTCATTTTGGCCCTGAACAAACCTGATATCATGAGTGAAGTTGGAGAGATAGTCTTTCCTTCTCTCTCCTAGAATCGGCCTTATTCACACTCATTTAGGTGATCTTCCATTAACTTTTGCAAAAGTATCATGGAATACTCATCTCTTAAAGTTATAGAATCATTAAAAGCTGAATGCTTAACCTTATCACTAACAGGATTACACTGTTTTATCATCAAACTTATCGAAGTTGGGAACTGGGGAGAGAACGAAGCCTCACAGTGTTTAGTCAGATTTAGTTTGAAGTTTTTGTCCCATTAAACCTATTTCTTGGGATCTCTAGTCACTTAGGTAGGGTTACCATCAAACCTCATCTTTAGTCATAGGCTTTTAAACCCATTCCTCTTGATGATTTTTCTACTTGATCTCTTGCTAAACCTTTAGTGAATGGATCAACTAGGTTGTTGGCAGATTTAACATAATCTATTGTGAGTACTCCTGTGGAGATCAAGTTTTTAACTGTCTTATGTCGTCGTCTTATGTGACGAGATTTGCCATTATATATCGTATTTCGTGCCCTCGAGATAGCTGATTGACTATCACAGTGTACACGTAAAGTTGGCACTTGTTTTTCCCACATGGGGATGTCTTCCAAGAAATTTCGAAGCCACTATGCTTCTTGAGGAGCCTTATCAAGAGCTATGAACTCTGATCCCATGGTTGATTTAGCTATGACTGTTTGATTGGAAGATTTCCAGGACACTGCGACACCAGCTATATTAAAGATATATCCACCTGTGGATTTTGAGTTTTTGGAATCTGCTATCCAGTTAGCATCATTGTATCCTTCCAAGATTTCTGGTTTTTTACCATAGTGTAATCCGTAGTTTTTTTGTATAACGTAGGTAATCTAATACTCTAGTTATAGCTTTCCAATGTTTATGTCCTGGATTACTAGTGTAGCGACTCAGTATATTAACTGTGTGCGCCAGGTTGGGTCTAGTACAATTTGTTAAGTACATGAGACTCCCGATGATGCGAGCATATTCCACTTGTTCTACTGCGTCTCCTGAGTTTTTAGTCAAGTGAATATGAGGGTCTACCGGAGTTTTTGCTGTTTTACTTGAATATTTTTTTGAATTTATTAAGTATCTTTTCAGCGTAATGCGATTGTGATAAGATGATTCCTTCGGCATGTCAATGAANTCATGTCGGTGAATTTTAATTCCGAGAGTAACATCTACTAAACCCATATCTTTCATGTCGAAAGATCGACTAAGAAGGTTCTTTGTTTGATTAAGCATGTCTTTATCGCTAGCAATAATGAGCATGTCATCAACATATAAACCCAACAAAACGTATCCATGTGGAGTAGTTTTGATGTATATACATTTATCACATTCGTTTATAGTAAACCCATTTAACATCATTCAATTATCAAATTTTTCATGCCATTGTTTCGGAGCTTGTTTAAGTCCGTATAACAATTTCAAAAGTCTACAAACTTTGTGTTCTTGTCCTGGAATGACAAAACCTTCTGGTTGTGTCATATAGATTTCTTCTTCTAAATCTCCATTTAAAAATGCTGTTTTTACATCCATTTGATGGATTTCTAGGCCTCCTAACTCCGCGATAGCAACCGATATTCTAATGGATGTTATTCGCGTTACAGGAGAGTAAGTGTCAAAGAAATCCAGACCTTCTTTTTGTTTGAATTATTGCACTACAAGCCGAGCTTTATATTTGTCTATGGTGTTATCTGGTTTTATTTTCGTTTTGAAAATCCATTTACACCCTAGTGCTTTAGACCCCTCGGGTAAATCGACTATTTCATAAGTATTGTTTTGTAATATAGAATCGATTTCACTATTGACAGCTTCTTTCCAGTGAGGTGCGTCTGGTATAGACATGGCTTCTTTGTAGTTTTTTGTTCGTCCTCAGCGAGGAAAACCATCATGAAGAAGTCAACACCAAAGGTTTTCTCCTTTCGAGCTCGTTTGCTTCTTCGAGGTTCAACTTCTACTTTTTCGTAGGAATTCTCTATACGAGCTTGTTTGCTTCTTTGAGGTTCAGCTTCCACTTCTTGATCTTGTGGAGAAGTTCCACAGGTGCTTGCCTCATTTTGTTGCGGAATCCGCTTCACTTTGTTCCAGAGTCCGTTTTGGACGTTGTTTTTCCTTACATGAAAAATGTTTTCAAAGAAAGAGGCATTCCGTGATTTCATGACTGTATTAACATGAATATCGGGTATATATGATTTATGAACCAGAAATCTATAAGCATTGCTATTGGGTGCATAGCCAATGAAAATACAATCAACGATTTTTGGTCAAATGCTGACCTTTTCCGGAGGTGGTGCAGCAACCTTTGCAAGGCACCCCCACACTTTGAGGTGTTTGTACGATGGTA
>OVAN01002600.1:0-32677 GCA_900406275.1 Anastatica hierochuntica
TTAGACTTGGAATTATCTTTTCCATTCTTTGACTTCGATCTGCCTTTACTCTGGTTGTTTCTGTCTTGGTTTCTCCCTCTGTTTTCCAAGTTGAAAGCAGAGCTCGTCGATGTCTCGCCAGAGTCTATCCTTCGAACTTCCTCAGCAAGGATACGATCTCGAACATCATTGAATTTTAACTTCTGAGTACCAACAGAATTACTAACCGCCGCCCTCATTGGCTCCCAACTATTTGGCAGAGATGCAAGCAAAATTAGTGCTCGCACTTCATCATCAAACTCGATCTCAACGGATGACAATTGGTTGACGATCGTGTTGAACTCGTTCACATGTGTTGCCACAACACTACCTTCTTTCATCTTCAAGTGGAAGAGTTTCTTCATGAGAAATACCTTATTATTTGCCGAAGGTTTCTCATACATATCCGAGAGAACTTTCATGAGCCCTTCCGTGGTCTTCTCCTTCGCAACGTTTTGAGCAACGTTTTTCGATAGTGTTAACCTTTTAACACCCAAAACTTGTCTGTCAAGGAGATCCTACTCTTCCTGATCCATCTTTTCAGGTTTCTTGCTCAGTGGTTGATGGAGCTTCTTTCCATACAGATAATCTTCGATTTGCATTCTCCAAAATGCATAATCTGTACTATCAAAGTTCCCAATACTGTGTGCCGGACCATCTTCGCCTGCCATCGTTTCTGATAGTTTGCGAACTACCGTGTATTAAAACACCTCCGTCGAGAAACCGCAAGTCCCGAAAAAATTTTACTATTCACGAAATTCACTATTCTCGTGAATAGTAACCCCGTAAAAAATTCACCGAGATTACCGCAACTTGGCTCTGATACCAGTTGTTAGGGAGAAAACTGTCGTATTAACGGTATCTCAGAATTTTGCGGGAATAGTAAAAACGCACACACCGAATTTGTTAACGGAGTTCGGCCAATTTTTGCCTACGTCTCCGAACCCTGCTATAGATCTTTGTATTATAACCCAGGAAATTTACAACACTCTCAACCCACATCCGATCCCAAATACACTCAAGAAATTACCCGTGAATTTCTTACGAAGGAAATATTATTATTATTATTATTATTATTATTATTATTATTATTATTATTATTATTATTATATCTTTATCTTTTATCTCTTACCAGATATCTCTCTTTCACTTTCCTCTTCTCCTTCCTCACTTACGGAGAACTCACTTCTTCTCTCTTTGTTTGTGTTTTCAATTTGAGATGGTTTGCTCTTCACCTTAAGCCTTGTATTTATAGAAGAGAAATGAGTTGGTGAGAGCCACAATCTTTGACAAAATCTTCATTTATCAACAATTACGGCCACCGTCCGCGTCGAGCCGTCACCGCCACGCCGTCATCACCGTCTTTGACTTCAACACATGTTGCATCTTCGTTGTCATCGATCCAGCCAACTAGAATATGAGTTTGTGCGGAGACAAGAGAAACACTAAGGCTTGCAGTGGAGCTTAGGATTGGTCCTGGAAACGGAAAGAAACAGGTAAAATTTCAGAGCTTCCCACTAAAAAATCAAATCAAGTCTCAGTAAACAAAAAAGAGTAGGAAACATACAGAGCAGATTATGGCAACAAATCATATCAAAAGAAGCCAAATCACTTCTCACATGCATGAATAAGGGCTTCTTCTCTCTTCGTGAAAAAAATGTGGCAAACTCACATATCTAATGACATCACTGAGAACAGGACAAAGCCCACCGCAAGTAACAATTCAATTCCTCCGGTCCTTGAGTACAACTTTTCCCGTTGTCCTACGAACTATAATGATCAAATACTTATAAACTTGAATTAGATAATCTAAACCAAGTTGAGAACAACAGTAGTCCTAACTCCTAAACTCAAAAACCCAGAGAAGAGAACAAATAATGTATGTTAAAGGAAGAAATTGTAATTGGATTTCAAATGAATCAAACGAAAGAATTGTTGATTTCACATTCAATGAAACGCAAAATCAAACACTAACCAATCAAGATTCTACAATGAAAAAGATGAATCTTAATGTGGAATAGCAAAATATTGAGAGAGAGAAGAGTTACAAGAAGAGAATGTTAAACCAAAACTAATTTTCTGAATGAATCGCTTCCTCCTATGATCTTCTTCTTTTAACACTCTGTTATCGACAAACAGCTTCTACCAATAGTCATTTGACACGTCATTGAATCCGTTACACCCTAGCCACGTCATTTATTTTATTAGTAAACGAAACCTGCTTCTCCAATAAGATCTCGCCACGTCAATTCTTCGGTTAGCTTTATAACTAACCAACCGATCTCTCTAACAGATCCAGTCACACTGCACCACGTGTGTCCCTTCAAAATGTTCTGTTTCCCGCAACAAATCTTCCCCGCCGAAAAAGCTTTGACCTCAAAGCTCAAATTGAGGATATTTATTCTGCAAATCAAATAGAAACTCCCATGTAGCTTCCTCAATCGGCAGAGTAGACCATTTAACCAAAACCTTTGTGGCTGCTCTTCCCTGTCTTTGTACCATCTTCCGTTCCAGAATACATTCTGGTTCCTTAACAAAGACATCCACTAGTACTGAAGGTAACTGTGTGGAACTACTGATATCTCCCACATGGTTTTTGAGTTGTGATACATGGAAGACAAGATGAACTCTTGAGTCAGTGGGAAGCTCCAGCCGATAAGCAACTTGACCACACCTGGCAATGACTTTATAAGGTCCATAGTATTTTGGAGCTAACTTTTGATTGTTCCGGTAAACAACAGACTGTTGCCTATACGGTTGCAGCTTCACATACACATAGTCCCCAATCTGAAAGCTTCTTTCACTTCTATGTTTATCAGCATAAGTCTTCATTCTATGTTGAGCCCGTGTAATATGAAACATAAGCAGCAATATCATATTTTCTCTATCTTGCAGAGAACGAGCCACCATATCAACCTTGGCTTCACCCGGTAAGTAAGGGAGGTGAGTGGGAGGTGCTTGCCCAAAAACAACTTCATATGGTGTCATCTTAATAGCAGAATAGTATGAAGTATTGTACCAAAATTCTGCTAAAGGCAACCATTTAGACCATAGAGAAGGTCTCTCACTGCACATACATCTCAAGTATGTTTCAATACCTCGATTTACCACTTCTGTTTGGCCATCAGTCTGTGGGTGATAGGAGCTTGAGTAGTTGAGAGTAAATCCATGTAATTCAAAAAGTTCCTTCCAAAATTCACTCAAGAAGACTGCATCTCTATCACTGACAATTCGCTTTGGAAACCCATGTAGCTTATAAACATGATCCAAGAAGGTTTGAGCGACCATAGCTGCTGTATTGGATGACTTAAAGGCATAAAGTGAGCTGATTTCGTCAAGCGATCCACCACAACATAGATAACTGTCTTTCCAAAAGAAGAAGGCAAGCCATCTATGAAGTCCATTGAGAGATCAATCCATATGGACTCAGGAACAAGTAGAGGTTCCAATAACCCAAGGGAAGCAGCTTGATCATACTTGCATTGTTGACAAATACCACAACTTCTTATGTAATTCTGAATGTCCTTAGACATACCTTTCCAATAAAAGAGACCTTTGATCCTCTGTGAAGTAACTTCTCTACCAGAGTGACCCCCACTGCTTGAGCAATGCATCCATTGGAGAATTAAATTCTTAATGCTAGCATCAACAGGGACCACTATCTTGCTTTTCCTTCTTAAGACTCCCTGTGTCCAGGAAAAGAACCTTCTTGATATCACATTCTGTTCCAGCTCTGTGATAATGTTCTTTATAAACTCATCATTGACATACCCTTCTTTAATCTTCTGCATCAAATCACAATCAAGAACTGACATGGCCATGTGCAAAACCTCATTGCCTTCTACTCTGGATAGAGCATCTGCTACAAGATTCTCTTTTCCTTTTTTGTACTGAATCTCATAATCGAATTCTAACAGCTTTGGTAGCCATTGTTGTTGAATAGGTGTATTCAACCGTTGCTGCAACAGATATTTGAGACTTCTTTGATCAGTTTTGATGATGAAATGAATGAGTAGCAAGTAGTGTCTCCATTTCTGTATCGCATAGACCACAACTAGAAGCTCTTTTTCATAGATGGATAGATGTAATTGTTTCCCTTTCAGCTGTTTGCTTATGTAAGCCAAGGGATGGTTATCCTGCATTAGTACAGCTCCGATGCCATAGCCACAAGCATTAATTTCAACCACAAAAGATTTATCAAATCTTGGTAGAGCCAGAACCGGAGCTTGACATAAAGCCAATTTCAATGTTTGAAAAGCTTCTTGTGCTTCTGCAGACCATTTAAAACAATCTTTCTTGGTGAGTTGGTTTAGTGGTCTAGCAATTACTCCAAAACCTTTTACAAACCGCCTATAATATCCAGCCAATACCAAGAACCCTCTCAATTGTTTCAAACTTTTTGGTTGTGGCCAATCCTTTATTGCTTGAATCTTCTCTGGATATGTAGAAACCCTTTCAGCTTGAATAAAATGCCCCATATATTCCACTCTCTTGGCAGCAAAATCACATTTGCTTCTTTTAGCAAATAACTTGTTTTCCTGCATTACTTGAAAGACCATTTTCAAGTGTTGCATATGATCCTCCATAGAAGAACTATATACCAGAATATCATCAAAGAAGATGAGCACAAACTTCCTTAGAAAATCTTTGAAAACAACATTCATCAGACCTTGAAAGGTGGCTGGAGCATTGGTGAGACCAAAAGGCATTACCAAGTATTCATAGTAACCTCCATGAGTTTTAAAAGCTGTTTTGTAAACATCATGTGGGTCCATTCTTACTTGATGATAGCCTGCTCTCAAATCAAATTTTGAATAAACTTGAGATCCTCCCAGCTCATCCATCAAATCTTCTATCAAAGGAATTGGGAAACTGTCTTTTACTGTTTGATTGTTGAGACCCCTGAAATCCACACACAGCCTCCATGAACCATCCTTTTTCTTGACTAATACCACAGGAGAAGAATAAGGACTTGAGCTATCTTGTATTGTGCCTTTATCCTTTAATTCTTTGATTTGCTTGTCGATTTCACCCTTTTGTTGCACTGAATATCTATAAGGTCTCTGATTAATGGGGTTGGATCCTTCCATCAAGGTAATCTTATGATCATGATTCTGTCTAAAAGGAGGTAATTCTTCAGGTTCCTTAAAGATATCTGAGAATCCTTCTATTATATCATCCAACAATGACTTCACTTTCTCTTCTTCTTTTCCTTCCATTTCATAAAGTTGAAATCCATACTCTCCTTCTCCTTGTTCTTGCAACAAAAGCATTGTTAGCTGGATATCATTTTCAACATATTTCTTGAGCTTCTTTCCTTTCATCTCTCTTATAGACCCTGTAGATAATCCTGTCAGGATGACTTTTCTGTGATTATATTGGAATTGCATTTCCAATTTCTTGAAGTCACACAAAATAGGTCCCAAAGTTTCAAGCCATTGAATCCCAAGGACCATATCACTTCCTCCTAAGGGAATCACCATAAAATCTGCCTGGAAGTAAGTCCCTTGAAACTCCCACTTGAACTGTTCTACCTTCCCTTGTATAGTCAATCTTCTACCATCTGCTACTCTCACCTTGGCTAGATTCAATGCTGTTATTTGACAGCCTAACCTTCTAGCCATTTCTACATCCAGGAAGTTATGAGTAGATCCAAAATCTATCAACACAAACATGATCTTCTTCCCATATAAGCCTTTTACTTTCATTGTATCATGGCTAGTAATGCCTAAAATAGCATTTACTGATATGTGAGTAATATCACTGCCATTAGGATCCTCTTCTTCTTGTTTGATTATTCCTTCTTCAAGTTCTGTATAGGTTTCATCATCTTTTGTTTCTATCCAGAATAGTTGAGCCTTCTTATGTTTTAAGTGGTGACCAGGGGTGTATTTTTCATCACAAAAGTAGCATAACCCCTTAGATCTTCTGTCATTCATTTCCTCTGTTGATAATTGCCTTCTTTGAACCGATTTATGCTGAGGAAGTATCCCTTTAGACGACAATATTCCTCCTGCATGAGAATCTGGTTCTCTTTTAGGCAATACCTTTTCCTTCTGTACATGAATCCCTCCCATGGCTTTATGTTTAGACCAATTAGAATTAAATTGTTTCCTTGGGTGTGCCTTCTCATAGAGTCGTCCCAACATGTAACAGTGTCTTACTGTCTGAGGTTGAAACATTCTGATATGCATCTGAGTATCATTCTGAAGGCCAGCCAAGTACACACTCACCAATTAAGCTTCAGAGAGATTAAATCTTGTTCTTATCGCTTCAAACTTAGAGTTATACTTCTCTATCCCTTTAGTTTCTTGTAACAATTTTAGTTCAGCCATAGGATCATCCATCATCTCTTCGAACCTTTCTTTTAACAAAACTACATAATTGCTCCAGTTTTGCAATATAATGCTTCCATTATCTGACTGAACTAAAGATTGATGCCACACAACAGCTTCACCATCAAAATGAATCGAAGCTATTCTCACTTTCATCAACTCAGGGGTGTTATCAATCGTGAAGAATTGTTCAACCTTAAACAACCAATCCTTAACTAAGCTTCCATCAAATCTAGGAAAATCTATCTTTGATAGCCTTGTTAAGCCTGAGTAATTGTTCAAATTATGATTACGATGATAGATACCTCGATGATCGGAGAATTGCATTTTCGGTGTTGCTGATATTACCGATGATTTCTCATGACAATTCTGATCACTTGTGGAAGCTCGATTTGAAATGTTGTTCGTTATCAATCGAACTGCATCGAACATATCGGCAATGTCCTTGCGAATCTCAGCGTTCTGATTAGCCACCGTACCTTCCAACGCCTGAGTTCTTTCGATCATTTGCTCAAGCCTTGAACCAACGACTCCTTCTGTTTCTCGCGCCACTACCTCTTTCAACATAGCTTGTGATCTCGTTTCCGCCATTGTTCTGAGGATCGTTGAGCTCTGATACCTTTGTTCAAGGAAGAAATTGTAATTGGATTTCAAATGAATCAAACGATAGAATTGTTGATCTCACATTCAATGAAACGCAAAATCAAACACTAACCAATCAAGATTCTACAATGAAGAAGATGAATCTTAATGTGGAATAGCAAAATATTCAGAGAGAGAAGAGTTACAAGAAGAGAATGTTGAATCAAAACTAATTTTCGGAATGAATCGCTTCCTCCTCTGATCTTCTTCTTTTAACACTCTGTTATCGACAAACAACTTTTACTAATAGCCATTTGACACGTCATTGAATCCGTTACACCCTAGCCACGTCATTTATTCTGTTAGTAAATGAAACCTGCTTCTCCAATAAGATCTCGCCACGTCAATTCTTCGGTTAGCTTTATAACTAACCAACCGATCTCTCTAACAGATCCAGTCACACTGCACCACATGTCTCCCTTCAAAATTTTTTGTTTCCCGCAACAATGTATTAGTATCACCATTGCTCGATCCAGATGCAGTCAGAAATGAAATTACCACAAGAGGTATTCTGTCCTTGTTATTAATCCAACGGGTAACCGCCGGAAAAATTCTACAGCCGGAGACCTACCGGAGTAAAAAAAAAGGGAAAAAAACAAAACTTTAGCCCTAAAACTATCATCTGCTCGTGACTCAATACTCTACAAAGCTCGATTCCCTCCAACTTTCTGAGTAAAGCCCAGAAATTATAAGAGATAAAGCCTCCCAGATTACTAGATTTTTTGAAATTACTCACATGGACGGATGGATTCTTCATCTGATGCTTTGTCGTCGCGTCGCTCTCACCACCGCTCCACGAGGAATACGAGCAGAATTCGTCGGGAATCTCAGTTTCCGGAGGATCCTATAAGCCATTCCAGAAGACCCGAGATGGAAATTTTTTTTGGGTAGATTTGTGTAATGGCAAAAAAAAAAATTTAAGGATATGGTTAACTCCAACTCCTCTGTAAGTTCTGTAGCTAAATGGAAACCTCCCCCTCATGATTGGCTGAAATGTAACGTAGGAGTAAAATGGTCCAAGAAGAAACAACTTGCTGGTGCATCTTGGATAGTGCGTGATAGTCAAGCTAAAGTGCTGATTCATAGTCGTCGAGCCTTTACAGAAATAGAGGATACAATTGAAGCTCAACACAAAGGGTTTCTATGGGCCGTAGAGAGCATGTGTAGCCACAGAGTGTCAAGAGTTATCTTTGCGTGTGACGCTCGGAATATAATTGGAATGGTGACAAGGCCTCTTGAATGGCCATTTTAAGGGACATGGGAAGGAGCTCACTGATATTTTGGAAAAGATTGATGAATGGAGATCGGAGCACGAATGTGGAGATGCGAATAGAAGTGCGTTTCTTATTGCCCGAAGCGTAACTATGGAGGAGAGACAACAATCTTATGTTGCCATGGGACCTCCAAGTTGGCTTGCGGAGATTCTAGAACGGGAGAAACTTGTTTGCTTAGCTATGCTATGTTTGATTGAATGTTGCTCTGTTTTTCTTTCATTCAGTTATTATCGTTTTTAGTATGCTCTGTTTCCTTTACTTATAAGGCTGTCTGCAGGGCTGTCTTATTTATGTGTATGGACTTTGGGCTCAGGAAGTAGCCTTTCCTTTAATATTAATAGATGTTTAAAAAAATATGGTCATCCTATTTTTTTCTTTTAAAAATAAAAAGAATTTAAGGGGCAATTTTTCTATTTTGCCCCTATTTTTAGTTGTTTTTTTCTTCTTTTTAATACTTTTATCCCCGCTAAACTTTAAATAGATTTATAGATTTATACATATATTGAAACAAAATTGTAATTACACAAAAATGTAGATTTTTTTCTCTATCTAACGTATTTTGAATTTTTTAAAACAAATATATATTTTGCAAATAGTCGCAAATAATGATAAACAGTACGGCGAGAGACTATTTTTTTGTAGTCATACTATATTTTACGTACCTATAAATTGCACAAATAACCAATTATCAAGGGGGGGAGGGCAAAACTAAAAATTTATCAATTTATAACTATTACATATAGACAAATATCAAGAAAAAAAGAAAAAAAGCTTAATATACATAGAACGGGGTATATAATAAAAAAAATCAAATGAAAATGAAAAAATAACATCATATGCAAAAAAGATATCACAAAACAAAGTTTTGGGAATAAGTATTTAATTTTTAAAAAAACTAAATGGAAAAAAATTATGATACGGAAAAAATAGTCAGACTATTTGTAATCTAGCTGATACAGACAGACTATGTGATCTTGTTGTTATTAAAATAAAAAAAATAAAACAAGTGGGCCCAAGTGTATAATGGCATTTATACACATTATACACACTCTTTTTTTTGGATGACCATTTAGTTAAATATATGTTTTTTAATGATTATGGGACCTAATTCCCCCCTTTTTCCCCTCACAATAATCAATTTTTGTTTTTTAGATTATATTTTAATTTTAGCCGTCTGATCTTAAGATCTCTCAATTTTCTCTAAATTGGCGAGGAAACTCTTCATATGTCCCTAAATGTTGAAACTAATGATGTGATGTCCCCGTTATAAATTTATTTTTGTTTTCATTTATTTTTTATTCAAAACTTAACACATTTACCTATTTACCCTTTGACTTAAGTTGAAAAACTCTTTACTCTCTCTTTCTTATCTTTTACGAAACTTCTTCATCAATTTTCCTTTTTATTTCTTTTTTTTTTGTCAAAATCAGATTCTATCTTTTTTTCTGTTATGTTATTATTAAATATTGGTTCTTCACTCTAATCTCTAACACAAAAATTTAATTGGGTTTGTGAAACCGTCGGTTTAATAAAAATTTTACACAATTCGGTATCCCAAAAATGTTTTATACACAAAATTTCAATTGAGTTTGCGAAAACCATCGGGTTAATCAGGATTTTATCCAATTTTGTAACCCAAAATGGTCTTAAACACATTATTTCAATTCTGTTTGTGAAAAACGACAGTTTAATTAAAATTTCACCCAATTCAGTAACCCCAAAAGGTCTTATACACAAAAATATCAATTGAGTTTGTGAAAACCATCGATTTAATCAAGATTTTATCCAATTCTGTAACCCAAAATAGTCTTAAACTTGGTTTGTAAAAACCGTTGGTTTTATTAGAATTTTACCCAATCAGTAACCGAAAATGGTATTATGCACATAATTTCAATTGGATTTATAAAAAACGTCGGTTTAGTTAGGATTTTACCCAACTCGATAACCTAAAGTAGTCTTATACACAGAATTTCAATTGAGTTTGTGAAAATCGTCGGTTTAATCAGGTTTTTACCCAATTCGATAACCTAAAATAGTCTTATACACAGAATTTCAATTGGGTTTGTGAAAACAGTCGGTTTAACTTCTATCATTTGAAAACAAGTTTCACATAATTTTACCAAGTTTTACAAAGTTTTGCTAGTTTTACATAGTTTTACCGGTTTCTCCACGTATGAGTTCATGACGTGGAAATGTAAGTGAGACGAGAGAGAAATGGGGGAGAGAGAGAGAGAAATTGAAAGAAATTAAAAAAAATGATGTGTGGATGAGAATGATGAAAGAGAGAGAATCTCGAAAAAAACATGTATAAAAAAGGTAAAAAAAAATGAAAAAAACGTGTTTTTTTTCTGTTTTGGCGCAAAAATAATTCATTTTCTCACCAAAAAGTTGTTCTTAGTTATACAGAAGATAATAGTTTTACGAAAATTCCATATAATTCTATTTTTGATGTTTTTCATTTTATTTAGTATTACGCATCCTTTAAATTTGTTTTAGTAGTTTTACTTTTACTTTTTGTGTTTTAACATGTAATATTGATTGTTTTATGCAATAATATGTTTGAAAACAAGATTTCTTTGACTTTTCCTTTCTAAATTGGTATTCACTAACAAATTTTTCTTGAAAATACAAGGTAATGTATGAGAAAACTCATTTTTGTAACATATATTATATTAACACATAATTTCAATTCGATTTTTGAAAACCGTCGGTTTAATCAGGATTTTACTCAATTCGGTAATCTAAAATACTGGTTTTACGAAAATTTTTCTTAGTTATACACAAAATACTAATTTTACAAAAATTTCAGATAGTTCTACTTTTGGTGTTTTTCAATTTATTTAGTATTACCCATCCTTTAAATTTTTTTTAGTAGTTTTACTTTTACTTTTAGTGCTTTCACTTGTGAGACTGATTGTTTTATGCAATAATATATTTGAATTCAAGATTTCCGTGATTTTTCCTTTCTAAATTGGTCTTCACTAACAAATTGTTCTTGAAAATACAAGGTGTTATATTGGAGAAAACTCATTTTTGTAACATATGTTATATTAACTAGGAATTATGATTTGAAGTTGATTTTATTGTTTACGTATATAATTATGAGTGTTCACGTTTATAATCCAAATGCATCTGTATGAGTAATTTTGTTTTGCAAATAAATTAACCGTAATTTTACTTAGTTTTATCTAGTTCTTCCTTCGCAAGAATTCAAAAAGAATCTGACATTAATTGTTTTTGTTTTTTTTCTTTTTCTTTTTTTTTTTATTTAATAAGTTGTGACACATGTCTTGTGATGTCATTAATGATTTTTCTTTTTCTTTTTCTTTCATAGGCATTTTAGTCTTAACCTATTTCATTTAAGTGATAAGGACATAGGAGATCAATGAGGGACATAGAGGATTTCATTTTTATTTTTAGGGATATATGAGGAGCTGACTCTAAATTGGTCTCCTAGATCGACGAAGTAGGAGACCAAATCTAATCTAATAAATAATTTGAGAAAACACAAATATGTAGCCCACCTTTTTTTCATAATCAAAATTGCCCCAAAAAACACAAATGTTAAGGTATGTAATGTAATACTAGATGATTAGTCCTTGCCGTGCATGAATATGATAAAATTTTAGCTAATTTCGCAAAAAGACAAACATTTCTAGTACCAGTTTCTTTTAGGGATGCGCAAGTGAAACTGAAAAACCAAAAACTGTCAAAAAAATCTCTAAATTTTGTATTTGTGATTTTTTAAAGTTCAAAATACAAAATATATAACCTAGTTCCAAATTTATATATTTTTCTATCAAAATGTTACAACCGAAATCTTATAAACTTTAATCTTCTTAATTTTTTTGTAAGAATTAATTGAAAATTACATGGAAACCAAACACTTAACGATTCAATTTGTGTTTGTTATTAACGCGAAAAATCAAAACAAACAATACAAAGATTCTTACGTTTAACTCAGTTTAAACCATTTTTAAACCAACAAAATATTTACAATTCCACATATTTTCTTCATTTTCTAACGATGAAAAAGTCTTCATTTAAGCTGTCATCTTCTTTACCATCGCTATATATATATATATATATATAACTTCTTAGCCATCTTTCAAAACTCACTGCAAAATTACAAAAAAAATCAAAACATTCAATAACTAAATATTAAAAAGCTTGAATAAACCAGTCCCCGTTTAGTTTGGAGTACTTCCATGGATCCTTCATCATCAGTGAAACCAACGATCCGTTTGTCTCGAGCAAGAAGCTGTCCTTTGATCTCAAACATCGTCTCTAGCTCCTCTATGAGTTCGTCATACCATTTTTTTATAATCAAAATTGGTCCCCAAAACACACAAATGTTAAGGCATGTATGTATATATCTAATCGTTTTGAATTGTTTTCTTTTGCTGCTAAAGGGTTTTCAATTGACATACCTCGAGTATCAAGAGAAGTTGCGATTTTTCTCTCTCCTAAAGGCGATAAGGCGATTGTAAACAGTGACTACTTTCGATACTTGCCTCCGGCGTGTGGCAGGGCGTCGTCACCGGCGTTCAGCCTCCTCTTCGGGCCCTCCCCACCCTATGGGGGAAGAGAAACAAAAAACCCCCAAAATCCAACAGCCAGAGCGTTCCAATCGGATTTCTAGCAAACCCTAAAGGGACTCGAGTTGTCGTTGTAGCCGCTGTCGATGCAAGCTCCGACAAAGCCTCTACACCAGCAATCGGAGCTGTAGCTGCGATTGGAAACCCTATTGAGCAAACCCTAGCTCCTGCGATGGATTTGACCATCGATACCTCAGAGGTTGTGAAATTAAACTCTGAGAAGGAACAAATTTCACACACTCAGCTTGCGCTCACCGATGCTAAGGCAAGTCCAGAGATTACATCAAAGGACACGACTTCAACTTCTAAATCATGGTGCGATTTGGTAAAAGGAACCACAAAGAAGCTAGAGAAACACGAATCAAGTTTTCTCCTCCCATCGGGTGAAGCTTGCATGAAGATCCCAAATGCAATAATCGAGAAGCATAAGAAATCATGAGAATGCTTTGTGCTGGGTCAATTTTATTCAGATCCACCATCTCAGGGAGTTGTTCACACCATTGTAAATGGTATATGGAGTCGCCATATGCGAGACATCACTGTATCGAGAATGGAAGGTTTCACTTATCTATTCAAAATCCCCAATGATGCTACGAGAGCCAGAGTGGTGAATCAATGTCTGTGGCAAATCGAAGGGCAGACGATGTTCGTCGCCAAATGGGAACCGGGCCTTGTGCCTGAGAAGCATGAGCTCACTTCAGCCCCAATATGGTTAGAGTTACGAAATGTACCTCTGCAATTCTTTAACGATGACGCGCTCGAACGTATTGCAAGCCTCGTCGGGGATCCCAAACATTGCCATCCGTCAACCGCAAACAAGACTAACCTTGAAGTAGCCAAAGTCCTCACGATCAATGATCCGAGAAAGAGGCTACCAGAGGTTGTGAATGCCCAATTTAAATCAGGGGAGATAGTGCGTATTGGAGTTTCCAGCCCTTGGATGCCACCGATTTTTTCTTTATGTAAAGAAGTGGGTCATAGTTTAAAAAGATGCAGAGCAACTCCGATCACCAGTTTAATATGTAAGTCAACAGTTCATCAAATTGCTGACTGTCCTCGGGGACTTAAAACTGCAGCCCCAAACCATCAAAGGAGGCACTCTAGAGGTCCTGGCAGAAGCATACGAGAGAGCTCTCCTCAGACAAACCAAGTCTGGAGAAAAGTAGAGAAACCATTCAACACTGTCTCTGGAGAATCAGAGAATATAAACACCCCTCCACCATCACCGGGTCACTTAACAAAGCCTGTCTCAACAGAGGATGATTCAGCTTCCTCACAAGATTCTATAAAGTCATCGACTGAGCTCCGTGGTACTCTCTGCGTTGACTTAGATCGGAACTTGGATGAGAATAACTCGGACCAGATACCAGTTGATGACTCTTCTTCTACTTCAGGGGAACCAAATGAGGGTGTTGTTGGTACATAAGAAGTTTTCATCAGGGTTCTCTTTAGGAAGAAGAAGAAGAAGCAGAGAACTCGGGGCAAAGCCCCAACTAACTAATCTACCTCGTTCCATGTATATAGATCTTTTTGGATGGAATGTTAGAGGTTTTAACTTGTCTATGCATAGAAGCGGATTTTTAAAATGGTTTAGGAAGAAGAAACCAGTTTTTGGAGGTCTTCTAGAGACACAAGTAAAGCAGCAAAACCTATGAAAGATAATTAATGATCTACTTCCAGGCTGGCTTTACGAAGATAAGTACGATTTTTCAGAGTTGGGGAAGATTTAGATCTTGTGGGATCCTTCTGTACAGGTAGACATCATCTCAAAGAGCTTGCAGATGATAACTTGTAAAGTCCAGTTAAAGGGTGTACAAACGGGTTTCATTTCTTTGCTGGTATATGCATCCACGGACGAAAGGGAAAGAAAGTCTCTGTGGGAGGAACCCATATCAGTCTCTACTCATCCAAGAGTTGTCTCAAAGCCTTGGGCAATCATAGGGGATTTCAACCAGGTCCTTGATCCAAGAGACCAGTCAAACGCAGCAACTTTTAATATCGGCAGGCCAACAAGACTTTTCAGAGATTGTCTTCTTGATGCTGCGGTTGAGGATCTAACTTACAGGGGTAGTTCATACACTTGGTGGAATAAAAGGGGAGATTCTCCTATCGCAAAGAAGCTAGACAGGGTATTGATAAATGACAAATGAGCTTCTATGTTCCCTTATTCTACGACTTTCTTTGGTGAACAAGATTTTTCGGACCACGCCTCAATGGGTTTCTCTCTTCCGCCTGCCACTCAGAAACAAAGGCTGTCTTTCAGGTACCACAACCTCCTTCTAAAGAACCCTCGTTTCTTGGAGCTGGTCACATATTCATGGTTCTCTGAAAATTGTGTGGGCTCAAGGATGCACAAAGTGTCCAATAAGCTAAGAGGCTTAAAGCCTGCCATTAGAAAATTTAGTAAAGTCAACTACTCATGCATTGAACTCAGAGTAGTGGAAGCTCACAACACCCCCTTACAATCACAAGGTCAGTTGATGGAGGATCCCTCTCGGGATAATGTTGAGAAAGAGTTGGAGGCTCAATCAAAATGGCAAACTTTGAAAGCAGCAGAGGAAGCGTTTTTCCTTTCAGCGTTCTAGAGTAACTTGGCTAAAGGAGGGAGATTCAAATTCAGCCTTTTTTCACCGAGTGACAACAACCAAGAATGCAAGGAATAAAGTGCACTATCTCATAGATTCGCAAGGAAATCAGATTGATACACAGGATGGTATGATGAAAGTGTACGTTGATTACTACAAAGACTTATTTAAGGCCTCTGCATCGGTTCAGGAAATACAGCAAAGCACTATCAGTTCCCCCCTGGATTTTTCATGTACTAAGGAGCAGAGAAAGAATCTAGAATCCGACTTCTCAGCAGCTGAAATCATAGCTACGTTCTTCTCACTCCCGCGAAACAAGACGGCAGGCCCTGATGGTTTTACAACGGAGTTTTTCAAATCGTGTTGGAGTGCAGTAGGGCCTGAGGTTGTTGATGCCGTCGAATAATTCTTCAAATCAGGACAACTTCTAAAACAGTGGAATGCTACGACCCTTGTGTTGATCCCAAAGTTCCCAAACGCCGCGGAGACACAAGACTTTAGACCAATCTCATGTCTAAACACCATATATAAGGTCATTGCAAAACTGCTTGCAGACAGGTTAAAGCAGCTCCTCCCGCAGGTAATTTCTAATGCCCAAACATCCTTCTTACCGGGTCGTTTGCTTGCGGAAAACGTTCTATTAGCTACAGAGATGGTTCATGGTTATAATCAGAAAAATATCTCTCAAAGGGGCCTTCTAAATGTTGATTTACAGAAAGCCTTCAACTAAGTGGAATGGACCTTCGTCATCAACACCCTGAGAGGAATGGGGATTCTAGAGAAATTTTTGATGTGGATAAGACAATGTATCTCTACCCCATCCTTTTCTGTTTGCTTAAATGGGGAAACCGGTGGTTTTTTCTCAAGTGGCAAGGGTTTGAAACAAGGCGATCCCATGTCTCCTAATCTTTTCATCCTTGTAATCGAGGTTTTCTCAAAGCTGCTACAACAAAGCTACCAAAACAGCTCGATAGGATATCATCCAGGCAGCCAAGACATCAATATATCACATCTAATGTTCACCGATGATGTCCTAGTTTTTTTCGACGGTACAACGACTTCCCTTTCTGGAATTGTTGAGGTTTTGGATACGTTTGCATCCTGGTCTAGCCTAAGATTGAATAAGAACAAGACTCAACTTTTTGTAGCGGGACAGAGCCAAAATGAAACCACTCAGCTTGACAGCTTCAATTTCACTTCGGGATCTCTCCTTGTCTGATATATGGGTCTCCCTTTGATGCACCGGAAACTTAAAGTAGCGGAATACTCTCCTCTCACAGATCAGCTGCAAAGAAGTTTCAAAGCATGGGCTGTTAAGTCTCTTTCTTTCGCAGGTCGTCTTCAGCTGATAAACACGATTATTATGGTCACACTAAACTTTTGGTTTTCTGCATTCATCCTCCCGACAAGCTGCATAAAGCACATTGAATTTCTCTGCTCCCGATTCTTGTGGTCAGGGGATACGATTAACAGTCACAAAGCAAAGATCGCTTAGGGTACACTATGCCCTCCAAAGAAGGAGGGTGGTCTAAACTTGCGAGACCTACATCTTTGGAACCAAACTTTATGCCTACGGCTCTGCTGGATGCTATTTTCAAGAAACAACTCACCTTGGGTCACTTGGCACAAGTTGCACCACTTGAGAAGTGCAAGTTTCTGGGAAATCACAGAGCAAGCAGCTGATTCTTGGACTTGGAGGAGTTTATTAAGACTGAGACACTTGGTTCATCGGTTCATCAAATGTTATATAGGTAACGGTGAGACAACGAGTTTCTGGTTCGACTCTTGGACACCTTTTGGTCCCTTATACGATTATTTTGGATCAAATGGGCAGAGACATTTGAGAATCGCTTTTACTAAAACAGTCGATTCAGCATGTGACAGAGAGGGATGGCATCTTGCCCCACCACATTGTTACAAAGCATTATCTCTTTAGGTATTCCTTACAACAATACCTTTGCCTCCTCTGTCTAGTAATGAAGAGTCCTTCTTCTGGGAAGTAAACGGTGTAAAGTTCACAACCTTTAATACTTCAAAAACCTGGAAATACATAAGGCCTTCAAGTATAGTAAAGTCGTGGCATGATTTTGTGTGGTTCAAGGGATCTGCACCTAAACACTCATTCATGACTTACGTCACTCAGTTGGATAGGCTCCCTACAAGGTCGCACTTCATGATTTGGGGTCTAAATATCCAACCGCACTGCTGCTTATGTTCAGTTTATGAAGAAACCATGGACCACCTCTTCTTGAGATGTGAATACACTGAAACTGTTTGGACCCTCATTTTGCAGAGACTACGACTTAGACCAGTCCTGTTCCACACGTGGGACGCACTCCTTGCCTGGACTAGAATATCTAATAGAACTGCTCCTTCCATTTTGCGCAAGCTCACCACGCATGCCCTAATCTACCATGCATGGAAGGAATGAAACAATCGGGTACACAACCTCTTGTCCTCTTCTCCGACGCTGATATTCAAAAATATTGACAGGGAGATAAAGAATACCATCACAGCAAGAAGGGACAGACGCAAGTTCAGAGACCAGATGGCTCTTTGGCTATACTAACGACAAGGTCCACAACATCTACCTCGATCTTCTGAAAAGTTTTGTTCCCTTTGTTTGTTTTTTTTGGCAAGGGTACAGTTTAAATAGGTTATCTTTGTAAAGCCTAAACACTCATTTCATTAATGATATTTACTTCTTACAAAAAAAAATTTCAGTTGAAACTTTCTTTTTTAGCAAAAATTAGTGGAAGCAAGATGGATAATTACAAGATTTGCGTAGATTCTGGTGGGTTCTATAAAACTACATGAAAGCAAGAAATGTATGTTGGTTTGAGTGTTCATCAATACAATCATCACATATCACATACATGTTATTACATATAGTTCTTTTTTCTAAAAAAGATTTACATGCATCGACCGCTTCTCCAGTAAAACACTAACAACTAGATTTTGATCCGTCTCGAGAGCGGGATTATAATTTATTAAAATATGTTTCTAAGTAATTAAGGTCTACAGGTACACAATTCGGAAAAATGATGGTAGTTAATATTACAATATTTTTGAAGTGATTCATTTAAACATTTTACGTTTAAAAAGTTTTGGGTAGATATGTTATGCAACTTAAGACTTGGATGGTAAATGAACAATATTACTTTATTAGCTTTGTACAAATTTGAAAAATTAAAATGGAAGTATTGTAGCTGCGTGTCTATAGACTAATTTTTAAAAATTTTATTAATATTGTTAATTGTTTGCAAATTTTAACTAAAAACCAATTGAGAACCAAAACACTAAATGGTTCGGTTTTAATTTAGTTATAATCTAAAATTCAAAACCTACCGATAGAAAAATATTATGTTTAACTCAATTCAAACTATTTTTGAATCCCAAAAAATTAATTACTTGTCGGTTCTATTTCTTTTTTTTTTATAAAATATTATATTTTTTATTGATATATTTTAAATTGAAATCTTTTCCTATTTTACTAAGTTTAATTGAAAGCCAATTAAGAACCAAAACACTAAATTATTTGGTTATAGTTTAGCTATAATCCAAAAAACTCAAAATTAAGCAACACAAAAATTCTTATGTTTTAACTCAATTAAAACAATTTTTGAGCCAAAAAATGATTACTATTCAATTCGATTTTTCAAATCCAATATGTTCGATATATGACAAAAGATGTTTTCTATATGAACATGAGAGGCCTGTCGTATTTTGTAAGTTAGTTGCTCTACAAAACTCTCAAATTCGATATGGGACAAAACAACACAACACAACATTTTTTTTAAAATAAATATTTATCCATATCTGGCTTACAAAATTGGCTAAAAGATTAACAATTTTAAAATTTTTATTATTTAAAAAACGTTTTTAAACTTAAATTTATAATCGAACTATTTCACACCCAAATTTCATTAAGTTTTTTTTCATTTTTATTTTTGTAAAAATTAATTAAAAACTGAATGAGAACCGAAACACTTAATGATAGCCTATGTTCGGTATTAATCTCGAAAAATCAAAACCAAAAATCCAAAAATTCAAAAATTCTTATGTTTAACTCATTTCAACTCATTTTTGAACCTAAAAAGTATTTGCTATTCTATTCGATTTCTAAAAATTGAACATATATGAAATGTAGCAAAAGCTGTTTTATAAGTGAACATGTGAAGTCTATCGTAAGTTTAGTGTTCCTTAAAACTCTCACAACCGATGTGGGACAATCCAATAAACCACTTTAAATACTTGTGGTGTTTCATCCATATCAGACTTACAAAATTGGGCGTAAAAGAGAAACAATTTAAATATTTTAATTGTTTATGAAATTTTTTAAATTTTATTGAAATATTTGTTGGGGGTAATTTTATTCCCTTAGAGTCCGACCATAGTCTTTGTTTGGGGTTTTTTGGACGTTCTTCGGCGGAGAAGAACAAGAATAATGAAATCGATGTTTTTCAGGTCTTTAGGATTTTGGAATTGAGAGATGAGCGAAAATAGGCAAAGAGATACACAAAAGACTCTTCTTTATTGATCAATAAGAGGTCGATTACAATAGAATATGTGTTTGAAAGTCTTAGGGTCGGATAAGATCTCTGAATTATAGTTCTTCCCTTTGTA
This sequence comes from Anastatica hierochuntica, assembly GCA_900406275.1. Lineage (NCBI taxonomy): Eukaryota > Viridiplantae > Streptophyta > Magnoliopsida > Brassicales > Brassicaceae > Anastatica > Anastatica hierochuntica. Next base: position 20,079 of record OVAN01002600.1, read on the forward strand.
TTTATAGCTTTTCGAGTTAGGGTTCCATTGATCTTATGGATAACTCCTATATTAGAGCTTATCATACAAAAGGAATATTTCCCTAGATTCAAATAAGACATTTGTTCTTATCCCTTAAGATCTTAGACTGACTTAGGGGATATCCGCCCTACCTCGTCTATGGCCTCGGCTATGGCCTTGGTTAGCACCTACGACAAGGGTTTTATCTATGTCTCCTTGGTCTAGGCTATGGTCGGACTCTAAGGGAATAAATTTACCCCCAAAAGTTTCCCCCCACTCTTCATTTTCCACGTGTGCAATTTGAAGAGTAGATCCTGTCTTAAGAGATTTCAGTTCATACCTTAGTTTTGGGATTAACTTTGCGAAAGTATAAAATAAGAAAAGCTCCCGCCATGGTTCCCGCTGTTATGGCTTCATCCTTGGTGAGTCTCATTAGCGCTTGGNATCTTTTTGATGAACTCTTGGGCTTGAACTCCATGGCGTAATTTGGGCTTCTCTTTTTGTGTTTGGCCCATAACCGCGAGGGTCAAATAGTCGGGAAAGTGATGAGTCATGGTCATTTTACTTTTTCACTTGCCTCCTCAAAGTCAGATTAGGGTTTTCTCTCGAGAGGCCACCACTTCCTCTGCTTTTTCGGTAAGTCTTGGGCACATTTCCGGTAGATATGGCTTTCCTTGACCCTTAGTAGCGATTTTACTGAGGCGATGGCAGTAGATCCTAGATTTCGACTTTGGGATTTCACCATCGATGATCTTTTCCGTAGACCTTTGTGTGGTTTCTGACCATTTCTCCTTTGATTCTACATATCTCTAACGATTCCCGTCGTTCGAGTCTTTGCCGCTTCAGCTTCCAGTACTAAGGTAACAATTCTTCTCTGATATTTTCTTGCGTCGTTAGCGCCTTCCTTAGGATCCCGATTGAGTTTCTTCTTAAAAAAACACGATCTTTTTAGAATTTCTCCAGAGGTTTTGGTAGACCCCAATCCGCCGTCGATCCTTGACCAAAGGTCGTTAGAGGAAGCGCGGATTCTTTTTGATCTTCCACTCAGATGCGCTGATGGTACCCAAAGGGCTGCCAATTGTGGACCCTCAGACATCGCTATATACGAAGTGTATCAAGAGGCTGGTTTTTGGAGATTGCTGCTCTCACTAGTGATAGCGATGGCCAAAAAGATTGGGACCTTCTCTCTTTGGGAGATAACCCAGGGTTTTTAACTCGTTGGGAACGCAAAGGTCTGTAGACTTGAATCTGTTTAGATATTTCTTGACCTTGCTAACGCCTTACTTTATGCTTGCTTTGTTGTTGTACAGAGGTCAAGACTTCACCACCAGAGTCGGGCATGCCAGGCGTGGAGGCGATCTTGGGACTCCCCAAGGGCTGGAGGGCGGTTGACTTCCTCATTAACGAACACAACTTAGGATACACCTCTATTTTTGGTAAGCCTTTTATGATTCTCCCTTGGGTGCCTTGAATGGCTATGTTCCGTCCTTTTGCTTCTTTATCGCTTACTGGAGCAGACATGAGCAAAAGACCTGCGAACACAACCTCTACGACTTTCAAGAAGTACATAGGAGGCAGCGCCAAATTGGTGGATGTTGAAGCCCTTTCGAATGAAGTCCCTTACAAGGAAAGAAAATCCTTGGTCAAGAAGAGGGCTGGGGCTCCAACAGCTTCTCCTACCGTCAAGAAATCTCGTTCTGTCAAGGAGGTTTCTTCGACCCCTGCTTCCACTGAGGCTCCCCCTTCTCAACAAGATGCCCTTATTGACTATCTCCTGACCCCTGCTGTAGCTTACATAATGGAGAAACATGCTCGTTTCGGGGAGGAAGTTTGCTCCAACACTCTCGGGGTAAGCTTTTGACCAGCTCCCTTTCCGCTGCTTTGGGTGACTGCTGACCTTAGTTCTCTTTTTCAAGAATTCGTTCCTGCCTTTTTCAATCAGGAAGACATGGGGGCCCTAAAAGAGGAGATGGCCAAGGCTCAACGAGCTAGCGAAGATGCCTTGGCGGATATTTCAGTTGAGAAGAAAAGGGCTGGAGCTATGCAAAAGGTATCGGAGGCCAAGAGTCGCGAAGTCAGGGAGCTTTAGGAAGCGCTAGCGAAGGCTCAAGGAGAGGTAGATTGTCTTGCTGTCCAGGTCGAGGCTAAGTTGAAGGAGGAAGACAGGGCAATAGCCAAGGCGGAGTGGCTGAACGCGTGGCAAAAGTAAGGGCCAAGTGGGAGATGGCTAAGGACTTTGTGACTGGGGCTCACAAAGATTGGCCTTTGGCCAATTTCGATTACGAGTTCCAAGAGGTACGCCGCCTAGAGGCCCTGGTTGAGGGAAAAGCTGCTCCTCCTCTGGAAGTGACGCTGGCGTCCCTGGCCAAGGGTCATCCTGATTTCCCAAGCCCTGAGGCCCCTCCTCCAACGGTCCACTCTGAAGAAGAGAATAAGAAAGAAGAAGGCGCCCCTAAGGCGTAAAAGTCATTTTCTTTTATTTTGCTGTGCAGGCGTTGGCTTCGGTCATCGTCATTTCTTGTCTTGTAAGGGCCCCTTCGTGGGTATATAACTCTTTTTTGGGCCTTCGTGCCTTTGAACTCTGCAGTCGGGCTGAAAAGCCTCTAAACTTTTCTAGGTCCTCAAGGCCCAAAACTTTTAATCTTGAAGGGCCACTAAGGCCTTTGTTCCATTTTCTGCTTGGTTCCTTCTTGCTGCTTTTCACTCCTTCGACCTCTTTATTGTTCAATCATCTTTTTAGTCTTTGTCTTGGTAGACATGCTCTATCGAGGAGACACCGAATCAATATTACAGCCTTGGTGAACTGCAGCAGAGGTTGTCGCAATGAATGGGTTTGCGCTGGTTGCGCTAGATTATCTTCATACTCCTTTCTAAGGATATGGGCTGTGAATTCTGGGTTCGTCTTATTTGATCCTATCAGGTCCATGGCAGAGGTTAGCTCCTTGTGTTCTCCTTAGATTCTAGGGATCTCTTTCTCTCTGGACATGACATCCAGAATTGCAGGGCTTTCAACCTTGGGCGGTTGGAGCCCTCTGATTTGTTGGTTCTGACCGCTCTACTGGGGCCTAGACATCCATAGTTTTGGTAGGTCCACGATCTTTCGTTGTTGAACCTGCACTCAAAGTAAAAAAGGTTGGGTACATGGCCTTTTGTGGACCATAGACTCTTGGGCATTAGATTTACAAATTTTTATATTTGATATCTAAACCCGGTGGCACAAGGTTAGAGAACCATGGTTCCATGGTGGTCTTAACCATGAGTTGGGGCCTCAAGCCTTTGGTGAGCTAAGGTCCCCTGCTAACTTCACATTGTATGAGTTGCGACCTCATAAGCGTTTAGTTAACAGGTCTTAGTCTCGATTGGGATCCATGGTTTATTACATGAGATCAGTGGGCACACCTGCCTCTGGGCACAAGGCTTCTTTGGACATTTAGTCACTTGGCCGAAGCCTTATTGACATCGTGTGTCATAGCTTTTGCTAGCTTTATTGTGACCGACCGATTTTAAGTTTTTCTATGAGCCACGTACTAGGATGGATAGGGGTGCACATATCCATTAGTTTTGCTGACTCATAGTTTTGATGCATTGCATCTACCATCTTTAAGATCTGGTCCGCATTTAGCCACAACCTTTTGACCATGTTTTTTTAGGATCTGATCCGCATTCGATGAACCATAGTTAGGAGCCCGTCCGCATTCCGCCATGACTTTTCGGCCATGGATTTTAGAATCTCGTCTGCTTTATATGGATTGTTTTTTTGGCACAAGGCCTTGGTAGATTCCTAAGGAGTTTTTTAAAGATGTTATATCTTTTTTCTCTGAAGGAAATCGTTTTTCTATTCTTTCAAGAATGTATTTCAAGACCCGCAATTTCATTCATCAAAGAATGTCGGATCTTTTAATACATAATTGAATCCTAAGAAAACAATGGACATCTCATGGCTAAGAAGGGATTCCAAGGCTTACGCCAAGACCTTCTTGCTTAGAATAGATATTCCAGCTGTGGATGGCATTCTAGTTGTTTTGTTATTTCTTACCCCGTGCTCTCGTAAGGTCCATGGCAGAGGTTAGCTCCTTGTGTTCTCCTTAGAGTTCTAGGACTCTCTTGCTCTCTGAACATGACATCCAGAATTGCGGGACTCTAAACCTTGGGAGGCTGGAGCGCTCTGATTTGTTGGTTCTGACCGCTCTATTGGGGCCTAGACATCCATAGCTTTGATAGGTCCACGATCTTTTGTCATTGAACCTTCACTCAAAGAAAAAAAGGGGGGGGGTACATGGCCTTTGGTGGATCATAGTCTCCTGGGCATTAGATATACAAATTTTTATATTTGATATTTAAGCCCGGGGGCACAAGGTCTGGAGAACCATGGTTCCATGGTGGTCATTCCTGCAAAAAATAAGTGTAAGGACTGCTAGGACCCTTTGCTACGACGAAGAAACCAACAAGAAGTAGCTAGATCTAGTTGAGGAAAGGAGGGAAGTAGCCATGGTGTGAAATTGGTGTTACAAACAAGAAGTAGCTAGGAGTTACAAAAGAAAGATCAGAACGAAAATTTTCCAACTGGGGGATTGGGTCATCAGGAAAGTGTTTGACAACACCAAGGACAAAGCTGCCAGAAAGTTGGCCTTAATTTGGGAAGGATCTTACAAGATAATCGAGGTACGCAATGTTGGGAGTAATTTAGGCCATGAGAATTCCCCCATGCTTAGATGGAGTACAACAGTAAGACCTCAAAGCAGGGGAATACCAGAAGCAGGAAGCCAGGCGACGTTGCATAACTAGAAGCCAGAAGTCAGACGACCCTGCTTAGCCTGAAGCCAGAAGCCAGCCGACCATCGACTCTTTGTGATTTTTACCATTTAAATTAGCAGATAATTACGTGTATTCTGTAGATAAAGATGCATATATTTTATAGATAATCATGATATATCTAATTCTTGGAGAGATAATCATGAACTCGATGTATAAATATAAAGCTTAATGGCAAAACGTGGACACACGAAACCCTAGGCTAAGAAATCAATAAAACACTTGTTATTTCTCCATTACTTATCTTTGAGCTTAAAGTTTCTTCGAATCACACACGCTATACATTCATTGACCTCCAGCTTCCGTAGTGCTACAAAGAACAACCAAAATCACCTGTAACAGTTGGCGCTAGAGAGAGGGGGGTTTTAAAAAAAAGCAGCTATGTGACGATAGTCGGAGATAATCATGAATCAGCAAACATCACGCCAGGACGAACAGAGCTCACCTACGAGGAGATGCGATCTCAGCTAGAAACTTTGCAAAAGAGACTAGGAGAGATGGAGCAGCTTCAAAGGGATCAAACTCCAACATGAGCTGATGCCACATCTGCAGAGCTTCAGACCTTGAGGCAGCAGATGGAAGCTCATGCCAAAACACTACAGGAGAATACGCAACTTTTGTAGGAACTGGAGCTGGAGAACGAGACCCTCAGAGAGGCAAACTCGGCTTTGACGGAAAATCAAACCACGAATCAAGGTTCAGGGTCCACGTGCCCCATATGCCAACTCTGGAAACTCCTCCTACCAATAACTCTGGAGAAAGAGGAAACCTAGCAGCAACGGGAGACCAGGAGGACCAAAACCTTGCTCAAGAGCAAGAAGACCTCATGGACATAGGAGAGCCGCATGCCGCAAGTCTCATCCCACTCTCTGATGAGGCCAAACGACTGGAACAAATGTTCTCCAGAAAGTTTGAGGCGCTGTAGTCGGTGATCAAACGACTTCTGAGTTTTGCACCTCCTCTGAGGAAAATTTCCCTAAGCTCTTATGCCGACACTCCTTTCTCAGACGAGATCGCACTCACTGACATGCCAAAGAAGTTCACCTTCCCATTCATTAAGCCGTACAACGGGACTTCCAGCCCGGTCAATCATATCGCACAATACAATCAGAAGATGCTGACTATTGCGATCTATAAGGAGCACAAAGAAGCCGCCATGTGCAAGGGATTCAGTTCCAGCATGACGGGAGCCGCCTTGCAATGGTTCATATAGATTCCAACTGGAACCATAAGATCTTTTGCTCATTTGACTGACCTGTTTGTGGATTAATTTGCTAGCAGCAGAGTGACTCCCAAGTCTTCTGATGACCTTTATGAGATCAGATAACATAAGGGAGAGACACTCAGGAGCTACCTTCATCGCTTTAACAATCAGAAGGTCACGATCCCAAACTGCAGTGTTACCACCGCAATTTCTGCCTTTAAAAGAGGACTTCTGCCTGATGGTGATCTGTACAAGGAGCTCACCAAATATCAGTGCAGAATGATGGAAGAAGTGCTCTCCCGTGCCCAAGCGCAAATCAAGTGGGAAGAAGACCTACTTGCCAGAAAAGAATCTCGGGTCATGAAGACCGAGAAGACGGCCAGAGAAGACAAGCCCTACCAGAGAACTGCCAGAGAAGACGGACAGAAAGGAGCCAAAGGACACAAGCCTCTGGGTATGCTGGACGGGAACAGATTCCCGCTTGTACATACTTGGCAGGACGTATCCAGCCTATCAATATCAAGCGTGGAGCTAGTAGGAGTCTTGAAGGAGATGGGAGGCCAAGTCAAATGGCCCCAGAAGATAAGGTCACCCGACCATCGCCAGAATCTGAATAAATGGTGCGGTTTCCACAATTACCACGATCACAGAATGGAGGATTGCATATCCTTACGAATAGAAGTCAACGAGCTGCTCAAGAAGGGACACCTATGAGAATTCCTCTCTAACAAAGCAAAGGAGATGCTGGATAATCAAGAAGGAGTTCCTACAGGCCGTCAAGCGCCTGATTTCCCAAGTCATGATAGGGTGATCAATGTCATATCTGGAGGATCAGAGATAAGTGGCATTACACATGCCGCTGCGAAGAAAAGCACACAGCTTGCGAAAAACAATCATGGCACCCCGGAAGTCAAGGGTCAGAGTCTTAGCCAAGAAGTCATAAGTTTCACAGCTGGGGGACAAGATGGGATCCTGACTCCACACCACGACACATTGGTTGTTTCATTATCGGTGGCGAATATTTTGGTGAAGTGGGTACTCATCGATAATGGAAGCTCTACGAACGTACTCTTCCTGGGAACGTACACAGACTTGGGCCTAACCCAGGAAGCCTTAATCAGGAAGACCACACCGTTGGTTGGCTTCAGCGGAGAGGTCAAGCAAACCAATGGAGAGATAGCACTCCTAGTTTGTGCTGGAGGAGTCAACCTGTCCACTAAGTTTTCCGTTATAGACTGTCCCTCGGCCTACAATATGATCATGGGCAGACCCTGGATACACGAGATGAGAGTCGTACAGTCAACTCAACACCAAATACTCAAATTCCTAACCCCATGGGGAATCAAGGAGATCAAGGGTGATCAAGAGAACGCTCGATCGTGCTACCAAACCACTTTGAAGGGAAAGACAGCTCCCTTGTAGCAATTACAGAAACCACTTCCTGCAATGCACACTGAGGAGCCGGAAGTGGAACAGCTGGACGATGTACCTTTGATACCTGAAAAACCAGGCAGAAATCTCAAATTAGGGGCAAGATTGCAAGAAGGCCTACCACAGAGGTTGATAGACTTCCTGAGGTCCAATGCCGATTGCTTTGCATGGTCCCACGTGGATATGCCATGGATAGACCAGGAAGTCATAGTGCATAAGTTGTAGGTGGACCCCAAATACCCAGCGGTCAAGCAAAAAAGAAGGAAGTTCGCACCTAAACGAGACGCGATCATCAATGATGAGGTCAAGAATCTTCTTGCGGTCGGGTTCATTAGGGAGGTCCACTACCCGGACTGGCTGGAAAACGTCGTCGTGGTCCGGAAATAGAATGGCAAGTGGAGGGTTTGCATAGATTTCACGGATCTAAATAAATCCTGCCCTAAGGATCCAATCCCTTTGCCTCTTATAAATAAGCTGGTGGACGCCATAGCTGGACACCAGTTGATGAGCTTTATGGATGCCTTTTCCAGGTACAATCAAATACTCATGCATCCAGACGACCAGGAAAAGATGTCCTTCATGACTTCTCGAGGTATCTACTGCTACAAGGTGATGCCTTTTGGATTGAAGAATGTCGGATCCACCTATCAAAGGCTAGTCAACATGATGTTCGCAGACCAAATCGGTTAGACCATGGAAGTCTATATAGACGACATGCTGGTCAAGTCCTTAGATGCGGAAGACTACATAGCCCACTTGCAACAAGCCTTCTCTACCTTGAGGAAGTAAAATATGAAGCTCAACCCCACTAAGTGCTCATTCGGAGTAAGCTCCGGGAAATTTTTGGGGTACATAGTTACATAGAGTGACATTGAAGCGAATCTGGAGCAAATCAGAGTGATTCAGGCAATCCTTTTACCCAATACTCCACGGGATGTCCAGAAGCTTACCGGAAGGACGATGGCCTTGAGTAGATTCATATCCAGGCTGTCCGACAATTCGCATGCATTCTTTGAAGCCCTTAAGTTCACTAGGAAATTTGAATGGAACCAAGAAGCCGAAGACGCNATCCCTATTCAAGCTCAAGGAATATCTCAAAACGCTACCTCTTCTCTCAAATCCCCAAGATGGAGAGCCTCTGCTCTTGTACCTGGTCGTCTCAGAGCATGCCGTAAGTGACGTCTTAGTCAGAGAAGAAGCAAACAAGCAACGTCCGGTGTACTATGTAAGCAAGTCCCTCCTGGATACCGAGACTTGCTATAGTCACCTGGAAAAACTGGCTCTCGCCTTGGTCATCTCGGCCAGGAAGCTGAGTCCCTACTTCCAGACTCATCCGGTGATAGTCGTCACATCTTTCCCTTTAAAGTCTGTACTCCACAAGCCAGAAGTATCCGAAAGATTAGTCGAATGGGTAGTGGAACTAGGCGAGTTGGATGTTATCTTTTGCCTTGCCACGACGATCAATTCACATGTCTTGGCAGTCTTCGTAGCAGAATTCTCCCCGCCGATGGTACCAGGGGCAGAAGAAGAGGTCAAGATCCAACAGGAAAGTAAAAGCAAAGAAGAATGGGAACTTTTTGTAGATGGATCAAGAAACATACGAGGGGCAGGTGTAGGCCTTGTGCTCATCTCACCAAGAGGAGAAGTGGTATCAAGAGCAGTAAGATGCAACTTTAGAGCCACAAACAGCGAAAGTGAGTATCAAGCTTTAATTTCAGGACACAGCTTAGCAAAAGACTTGGGAATAGAAAACCTACAAGTTTACAGTGATCCCCGGTTGATCGAAAGCCAGACGCAAGGTGACTACCAAGCAAAAGACGCTAGCATGTCCGAGTACCTGACCATATCCAAGAAGCTCATCGATTCAAAGCATGTAAACTCACATAGATCCCGACGGAGCAAAATTCGCATGCAGACGCCCTAACCAACCTGGCGTCAACCCTAAAAACTACAGAGCCAACTAGCATACCTTTGCTGGTTCTCCAATGGCCGGCTACTGACGAGGACGCCGAAGGGCCTCAAGTCTCCAACATCGAAGAAGAGGAAACTTGGATGACGCCCATTATTTCCTACCTAAGGGATGACGTCCTGCTCAATATAAGGAGTGAATGCCGTAAGATCAAAAGGCAAGCATCCCGCTATTGCCTGATTAACGAAAAACTCTACAAAAGGTCTTTTTCGGGTCCATACCTCAAATGCATAAAGTCGGAAGCGGCAGATCTAGTCCTCAAGGAATTACATGAAGGCGAGTGCAGATCCCACTCTTGTGGAAGAAGCATGGTACTAAGAGCCAAGTGGGCAGACTACTATTGGCCTACAATGGCCCATGACGCCCTCCAGATGGCCAAGTACTGTGATAAATGCCAGAAGCACGCGCAAGTATCCAAGCTACCCCCGAAAAACCTCAAATCTGTGAGTTCTCCATGGCCATTCATGAAGTGGGGAATGAACATCGTAGGAAAATTCCCGACAGCTCTCGGCCAGCTGGAGTACCTTTTGGTAGTTACGGACTACTTCTCTAAGTGGGTGGAGGCAGAAGCCTTGAGCAAGATTACGGATGTCCAAATCAAGAGGTTCCTCTGGAAGAACGTGGTAACACGATTCAGAACGCCTCAAGAGATAGTTACATACAATGGCCCGCAATTCACAAGCAAAAACTTCGAGAACTTTTGCAAAGACTGAGGCATAAAACTAAGTTTTGCAACTCCGATACATCCACAATCCAACGGGCAAGCCGAATTCACTAACAAGAAAATAGTCAATCTTTTGAAAAAGAGGCTGAACGACGCCAAAGGAACCTGGGTTGAAGAACTTCCAGCTACCCTATGGGCATGTCAAATTAGCATCAAGACTTCAACAGGGGGGAATACCTTTCTCTCTGGTCTACGGAACAGAGGCGGTGTCTCCCACTGAAGTCAGCGTCCCTATGGCCAGGTCAGAGCTTTTAACACCAAAAGAAAATGAAGAACTGATGGCTTTGTCCCTAGATCTCCTTGACGATAAAAGAGAAGCCGCAAGAATCTGAAACTAGAAGTACCAACAGGAAGTGGCTCGCAGCTACAACAAAATGGTACGAACCCGAACATTCCAACAAGGAGAAAGGGTGTTGCGCTGAGTCTTTGACAATACTAGGGACAAGGTTGCGGGTAAGTTGGCACTTGGCTGGGAAGGACCGTACCAAATAGTGGAAGTCAAAGGAGCAGGGGCATACAAGTTACAAGACAGGTACGGAAAAGTACAACCAAATAGCTAGAACGCGTTACACCTGAAATCTTANCTTGACCCGGACGACCATACCCCAAATACGTTTTTCTGCTTAAGATTTTTTAATTTCTTTTACATCTTTTTTATGTAATCATGCTACGTTTAAGGACGGATACCAATCAATAAAAGAATTTCTTTCTCATGGGAAAATTCAGTTAAAAGCAAGGGGAAAATAAGTTGAATGACTACTCCTCAATAAAGGAGTAATACAAGCAACGTACCCTTCCAAAACAAAGGCGAAAAGCTCAAAAAAAGAAGAAGAAAAACTCTACTTGAATTAGGGAAAATACCCGAAAGAAAGAAAGAGACAAAAATTGCTTATTCTGCTTAACAAAGAGTGGCTAACCAGAAAGGAGAGTGTTGAGCAGAAAGCAAAAACAACTTAACCTTGCTTACCAGGTCACAGTAAACGTAAAAGCTATGTGACCTGAGCACATGAGCATCACCCATACCTACTTACCTAGACGTGGGAAGTAGAAGAAAAGTCTGGCACTTGGATCCTGTTGCAGGTGATTTTGGTCGTTCTTTGTAGCACTACGGAAGTTGGAGGTCAATGAATGTTTAGCATGTGTGATTCGAAGATATCCTAAAGAACATGTGTTATATTGATTTCTTAGCCTAGGGTTTCGTGTGTCCACGTTTTGCCCTTAAGCTTTATATTTATACATGGAGTTCATGATTATCCCTCCAAGAATTGGATATATCGTAACTATCTACAAAATATAAGCATCTTAATCTACAGAATACACATAACTATCTGTTAATTTAAATGGTAAAAATAAGTATGAGGCGGTGGTCGGCTGGCTTCTGGCTTCCGGTTACGCAACGTCGTCTTGCTTCCTGCATCTGGGCATTCCCCTACTTTGAGGTCTTACTGCTCTACTCCATCTAAGAATGGGGAATTCCCATGAACTAAGTTACTCCCAATAGTTTGCCCCTTATTGTGCAGGTTCGATCCGAAGCTGTGGAATAACATGTCTTCCATGTGGCTTAGGCAGGAAGCCATTACTTGCTCGGCCTTTTCAGCTGTGACTTGCGCCGCCTTTATTCTCTACAAGCGTCTGCTTGCTTTTAGTTTGAATTCAATCAGATAATGGGCGCCATTGTGGCGGGAGGTTGCGTCTGGCTCTTGACGTCTGGCCTGATGGCTTTGAATTTCGAATTTCGTGAGCCATTAGAACTTTTCAAGGGTTGTTGGTTTGTTGAATAATCCCAGCCATTGACTTTGTGAGGATCAGAGGAAGAGATTATAGCCGTTGAAGAAGATTTGCAAAGATTTGAGAAGAAACAAAATAGCCATTACTTCCGCGAGATATGCGCCAATGATTAGACGCGTGCGACTAATTTCAATTTTTTCTCTTTCCTTTTAAACCTTTTCTTTCTTTTCTCTCCAGCATTTTAACTTCATCTTCTTCCTTTTTCTGCTAAACTCTTTGCTCCTGGAATCCTTATCGAGCTTTCCATCCGCGATTTAAGGTTAGATCTTCTTCTTCCTTCCTCTTTTCGCTTCTTTTAGGGTAGATTCCGGAGATAGGCTTGATGGCTCAAGTTTTCACCCAAGAAATCACTGCAAGCGTACAGTTAGTACGTTGTAGTGGTTCGGGTATCGAATCCACAAAGACCAAAGTGTGCTAAGAACTATTGAATCAATTATGGGCTAAGACGAAAGAGAAAGTTTGGTAAAAGGAAACTAAATTCGCAGAAAAGAAAGAAAGCAATGAAAACAAGAGTTGTAAAACGATTGGAAGAAGGCGCCAGACATAGGGTGTTCTCAGGGAAATCATTTTATCAGGATTTTAGATTGNCAGACATAGGGTGTTCTCAGGGAAATCATTTTATCAGGATTTTAGATTGTTTATGGGGAAGCAATTAAGAACCATCTCAGCTC